>JBAKBP010009046.1:0-86713 GCA_037953745.1 Lithodes maja | reverse complement strand
GGAGGAGAAGGAAGGGAACGGTGAGGGGAGGGGGGGAAATGGTGAGGGGAGGAAAGAAATAGTGAGGGAGGAGGTGGAGAAAGAAGGGAACGATGAGGGGAGGATAAATAGTGAGGAGAAGGAGGAGGTGAGGAGAAGGAAGGGAGGGAGGAGGTGGTGATGCAGGAGAGCCCGGTAATAGATCCGTAGCAGCCTCGGTTATAGCATTGGAATGAAAGCTCCGGGAATGAGAGAGAAAGAGTTGCCAGGGGTTACGTGGAAGGGTTAGCATCCCAAGGACGAATGCAGATCATACACGGGAGATACTCTGTGTCAGTAATAAGTAACACCCCGTTCTTAACATTAATCATCAATTACAAACCTCAATGTACTTGAATAAACTAAGAGTGTATCCTGTTGTAAACTCTTTGAAATGTTTGTAACATATCTACTGTCTTCTTAAACTGTTGTAAAACAAAAACAATATATCCGGTGTGTAACTTCCGGGATTAATTAAAGTCGTGTGTGTGTGTGTGTGTGTGTGTGTGTGTGTGTGTGTGTGTGTGTGTGTGTAAAACTATCTCAACATTATGGATATATACTTCATATATGAGGTGTCCAGAGCCAAAGGGGGATCCGAGCCATTTTACCGTTTTAAGTTAACACCTCATATAATATATATATATATATATATATATATATATATATATATATATATATATATATATTATATGTATTTTACCATAACACTGCCATTTGTCCATATTTTTTAGCTCATTACATATAATACAAAAATGTTATTTCCCTGTCAAAAGTTGGCCTATTCTAACGGTACACTGCTTGGACAACCTAAAGTTACTGGTGATCGGAACACAGAAATCCTTTTGCAAGTCATTTTTTTCTAGATTTTTTCCAATAATTTATAGTCTGATTAGGGGGGAGAGAGAGAGAGAGAGAGAGAGAGAGAGAGAGAGAGAGAGAGAGAGAGAGAGAGAGAGAGAGAGAGAGAGAGAGAGAGAGAGAGAGGAGAGAGAGAGAGAGAGAGAGGTGGCCATAAGTAACCTCGGGCAAGAAAGATGATGAGGGCCAGGGCATCGTAAACCAAGCAGAAAGAAGAAGAAGAAGAATTAGAAGAAGAAGAAGAAGGGTAAGTAGAGGAAAGAGATGAACAAGAAAAGGAGGAGAAAGAGAACAAGAAAAAGAGAAAGAGAAGAGCAAGAAAAGGAGGGAAAAAGAAGAACAAGAAAAGAAGAAGAAAGAGAAGAACAAACAATAGAGAGGATAGAAAAGAACAAGAACAGGAGGAGAAAGATAAGAACAAGAAAAGGAGGATAAAGAAGAACAAGGAAAGAAGGAGAAGCAGGACAAGGTAACAGACGAAGAGGTAGAATGAAAAGGAGAAGAAAAAAATACTACTACTACTACTACTACTTTTGTTTTTTTGTGTTTTTTTTTTTCCAACCACTCAGTCTGTGCATCCCCTCTTTGGACCCTAGACTAGGTCAGAATAGTCATCAAAGCGCCTGACTTTGTTGTTATTCAGCTACTTCCTATTCCGGGGTAAGCACTCAGACTCATCATCGTGGATTACTACTACTACATTGATTTTTATTTAATATTTTTCATACATTTCATGTTACTACTACTACCATCACTACCTCCACCATCACCACCACCACTACCTTATATTTAATATTGTACACATACTAAATTTCACAAGCATCGGATACTACTATTCTACACCATGCAACTTCAAATCCAGTCTCCTTCCAATGCGACCCTCTGCCACTGCTGCCTCGAAGTCTACTTCTGCCACCGTCACTGGTTGTGGTGCAGACCTTCTTGTTCCCCGCAGGCATAGTAGTGCTGATCTGAGCAATGAGAAAGATAGACGGCATCTCATCCAGGCTACGACGTGGCTCCTAGGCTGTTGCTTCTTCTCTGCGATGATCTCTGCTAGCCTTGAATAGAAGCACTGGGCCCTGGGTCCCATCCCTCCTGATGTGGTGAAGACTAGTGGGGTAAAGCTGCCATGTTCGACTTGTAAGATCCTTTCTCCATATGTCCTACTACTACTACTACTACTACTAGTAGTACTACTACTACTACTACTACTACTACTATCAATAATAATAATCATAGCAAATAATAATGCAAATATATATAATATTAACCCTTTCACGCTCATATGAGGCAGAGGTTGCCAGATTAGCAATAAGAAATAGAGTTCTCTCACTCTTATAATTACCTCTCCAAAATTAGTTTTCTGCCCACAGCTATCTCAAAGACAACTGCAGAGGTTGAAGTAACTAAACTTTATAAATACCCCTGATAGTAACAAAGGCTTTAAAGTATCCCTAATAGGCTCAAAATCGCGTCATATGTCGGAGAGGGTTAATAATACAAATACTAATAATATTAATAATTATAATACCAATAACACTACTACTACTACAACAACTACAACAACTACAACAACTACTACTACTACTACTACTACTAATAATAATAATAATAATATGACTCATATTACTTGACAACAGACGATATTATTTAGTTTAGTTTGACTTTTTTGTGTGAAATGATTAGGAGTAGATCCTTACAATCTGCTATTATACAGTATATATTTATATATATATACTATATATATACTGTATATACAGTATATATATATATATATATATATATATATATATATATATATATATATATATATATATAATAAATAGAGAGCCGTACCAAGTGATGAATATTCGATGACAAACCGTACGCCGGTAAAAAATAAATATAAAATACACAAAAGCTAAAAACCGAGGGACGGGGCAAAACTACTTGAGAGAAAATACCTAATGAGCAAAGGGAAGGGAAGGAAGGAAGGAGAGAGAACAAAAATGACCTATACAAATAAATGCCATAGGGAAATTAGAATAAGGTGTGGCAAGGTCAGAAGGAGGTGAAGGTGAAGGAGAGGTAATAATTTAAACATAATATATACAGTATATACAGTATATATAAATATATATATATATATATATATATATATATATATATATATATATATAACTGCATTTTCAGTTATCTTCGAGCTAATTCAAATAATAATTGTTATACCAGGTTTTTGCTGGGATTGATTGGATAAATTAGGTAGGTTCTTGCTTGAATGGAGAAGTTGAATTCACTTAAAACACATGCACAAAGGTAATAGAGGATAAATATAACAGCGTACATTCATATAATATGTTCACTGCACATGGATATCGTATAGTAAGTAATAGATAATGATATATATAAATAATAGACGCACGAACGAGGTTCCACAATAGTCTCTCACACTTAAGACTTTGCCTGTGAATATTACTTTAGTACTCCCTTCAATTGAGGTATGACACTAGTACTTTTTGAGATCACACGATACAGGTATATTTCACTAAGTACTTTCCTTTTAGTACGGTATATCACTAGTGCTTTTTAGATTTCACTTGGATAGATAATTAGGACTTTTAATTAAGTACTTCCCTTAATTAATGGGTATCACTAGTACGTCTTATGCGTTTCAAATAGCATATCAATGTTATATAATAATTACAAGGAATACCATAAAATAATCTAGACTTTATTTATTACGATGTGGGGATCTAAGGTCAAGAGAGAGAGAGAGAGAGAGAGAGAGAGCGCGAGAGAAAGCGAGAGCGAGAGAAAGCGAGAGAGTGAGCAGGAACGATTGTTAGACCAAAAACAAAAGAAAAGAATAAGAACAAAAACCTTACCAGAACTAAAACCCAAAATCCAGTTCTTTTTCATGTCCGAGGAATTTAACGTTAAGAAAACCTTTCGCAAGAGGTTGGAATTCATTTGTCAAGAGTTTAAGTTTCCAGCTCTTGAAATACGTGCAGGCAGGGAACTCTTTTCATGTATCTAGTATATGCGAAGGGAGAGCCAGGGTCATTCAGTTAGACGAGCTTTGAAAAAAATAAAAATAAATAATATATATATATATATATATATACGGTATATACTGTATATAAAGTGGCGAATGATAATTATCTGAAATATATGTATATAGGCTAACCACCATAGGAGGAGGAGCACTTTACGTCAATAAAGTGCTCCTCCTCAAATTGTGTTGTTATTTCGAGTTCATTTTATTTGGAATTCATTACAACTCTCAGTATCATGACGGCTTTTGTTCATATATATTGGCGAACACTAAACGATTGTATGCAGCTTAGGACAAGCATCTAGCAAATCAAATGAGTAACATAGATCTCAATTAAGCCAAAAATCTCTCACAGATTCTTTTGTATATACTTAGAAAAGTCGTCTAATATAAAGAATTATATATACAAAGATGAGTTATGGTAAACTGACGTAGAGACATGGTAATTTACTATTATCCTATTATGTATCTAGGGGATTCAATTGACCCTCAGCTGAAATAAATGCGGACTGAAGACTGAAGGTAGATTATCATAGGTTATATCATTCTCATAAAGGTATATTTCAGAAGCTTTCCAGAACAACAGTTGCGGAAAAAGGTTTTCGGTAAAAGCCTTCGTGTACACTCTGATACCATAGTTTCAAGTTCACTCATAAAAATTCGCAGACCCCTTATGTTTTTCTTTATGCAATTATAATTTCTGGATTGATTTTTGGATATACTATACCTTCCAGTAAATATTATATATAGTTTTGTAGTTGATGTATAGAAAATTACACTCATTAATTTGTTTCCAGAGATAGGCCTATACTTCCATACAAAAGAAACAGAAAAAAGGTAGTCCACGAATAGCTACGAATGGGCTAGCGAGTATGGCACCCGAGTGAAAATGAACCTTTATCGAGACCACCAACCTACAGTATAGTCCACCATACACCACAGCCAACAACGGTATACCATATAACACCACCACCTTTAACCCCTTCTATACCGGCGACGTACTTTTGTATTTGATGCCAGCTACATTTAGAACATTTTATGAAGGTTAGAAAGGATGTGTGGTAGCTCAAAGGATTAATTGAGATGCTTTGTAGCGCTTTTATTTGGTAGACGTCCTTCCTAAGCTGAATACAATTGTCTAAATGTAGCTGAAATCAAATCAAAATTACGTCGCCGGTACAGAAGGGGTTAAGAGCAGATTTGGATTATTTGTTCATATATATTTAGTTATACTTGTTTTTGTTAGTTTCCTCCGAAGACTCCATCTATCTATATTATTAAATCAGTTCGTGTGTCTGTCTGTTTGTCTGTCTGTGCGTTCTTAATAATAGGCGGCCGCAGTTTTGGACCTGGGGAGCTGAAACTTTGCATGTGGGTGTCACTTGACCTGGGTCAGGTCATAGAGGGGGCGAGGCCACGATCGGAGGTCGTTTCGAGGCTGAAATTGAAAACAAAATGAAAACAATTGAAAAAAAGGCCATTTGGGGCAGAAGGAGGCCTCTGATCGAAAAGGTGTATGGAACGAAAGGTGTTCGCAGCCCCCCAAAATGGGGGTACGGATGAGGTCAGATCCAAAATCGGAGGTCATTTAGCGGCCGAAATCGAGGTCGCCGTTTAATGAGGCACAGGGAGGTCGAGGTCGGTGATTATGGTAGTAGTAGTATTGTGATGATTGTGGTATTAGTGATTGATGATGGTGATTATGGTAGTAGTAGTGGTGGTAGTAGTGATGGTGATTATGGTGGTACAGTATTATTACCCGGGCAACGCCGGGTACCCCTGCTAGTCAAGCTTAAATAAATACCCCCAAATTCACCCTTCGATAAAAATTTGTATATTTTTGGTAAATAAATGTCATGGTCGAAGGTCGATTTCTTCTAGGTTACAGGCTCGCTATCACTCGTCAGGAAATACTAAACACCAAAATGGTACATTAGGTCTAAACATCACCAAAGTAATGAGGCGAAAGTCTTGACATGTCAAAACTAATGGTGCTAAACATGAGAAAAAGGGGTCCAGAATAACCAAACCTCCCCTACTTAACCTTTCAGTAATGTGACGTGTCTCTTATTATAATTCTGGCAAGTACAAAATATACTTGCTATAATTATTCTTTATAATCTGCCATTGTTTTTTCTCGTTGATGAAACCTATTTTTACAATGTTTTCATGGGAGGAGAACAAAACATTAAAAGCATGGATTTACAGTATATATTAAAATTATTCTTTATTTTTCCTTTATTTTTGGGAAACTAGAAGGTGTTCCGGTCACGTTGTTAGCGGCCCCCTTAGGTCCAGCCGGCTCCTTTGTCCGCCATCAATTACTGAACCGAGGTAGAGACCCTACAGTAACAGAGATCGGTCAACCTCAGCCTTAATGGACCCACTGGTGTCATTAGCCTCTCTACACATTTAAATAGATCCATGTCCACAATATATATTCGTAAATACTCGTAACTATATGGTCTTTAGCTTGGACTATACATCTACTGTAGATTATACAAGGTCAACTATAGAATATCCCTCCGTTATCTGATCATTACGGCACCATGATGGCGTCCACAGAAAGAGGTGGCTAATCTCTCATGTTACAGGATTTATAATCCGAGGAACTCTTGTGTTATTACCTCCACCGGCCGGGCTGTACACGTTATGATTTCAATTTTGTGCATTTGCCTGTCTGTCTGTGTGATGGTTGATGTGTGTGTGTATGGAGCATGGTTAAAATTCTCGACATGGAAGATTGAACGATTGGTCCTCACTGGGGACTGAGGCTATTTATCACTCATTCTCATAGCCCCCCATTCCCTCTCTACATCATTAAAATTATATTATTTTTATTAATCTCACCACCACACCCCCAATGAAATTAATTAAAGTATATATGATCCACCGGGATTCGAACCCGGGTTATCACACACATATTTTTGCCACCTTAACCATTACACCACCAGGACGGTTAAAGGTTTATGCACACGCCTACGACTTATTATCCATTCTCGAATACTGGATATTAATCTAATCATGTTCATATTCCCAACCGCACTATGGTAGCCTACTGTTTAAGTGAGAGGAAAGACATCATTAAAATGAGTGTCATGCACGGTGTTGAGAGACTACACTTAATGGTTACTAGATTAATTTGTTTCTAATTATTTGACAGTGGGCTCCATCATATGAAAGATATCTCACCAAAGGTTGCGGGAGATGGTGCCCAAACATCTGTGCAGTCTCATCGGTAAAGGGGGCAGTGGTTCGGGTGTCTCAGGTAAAGATAGTAGCGTGGGAAACTTCTCAGGGTTGGCAGCAGAAGAGGCTGTGAATGATGTTGGTCGATCCCGTAAGTCTTCCATCTGCTTCATAGTTCAACTTGCTGCATTTGTCGTTAGGTGATGCGTCTGTAGATCGTGGTGCTAGCCGTATTCTGAATGATGCTGTAATAACAGCTTGCGTTGCTAGCCAGGTATTGAGCCATGCTAACAACCAGATGCCAAACAGTGCAGTTGTTACAGCTTTGTTTGTAGACGAGATGTCTAGCACCTGGGGGCCCTACTTGTCCGGTGATCTTGTTCAGGGTTCTCAAAAATAATTTGGCAGTGGAGTATTTGTCTACACAAAGCTTGTTCTTGCCAGGTAATACTGGCGGTTTGTTTGGCAGCAGAAGTTGGTGAGCTCAGAGTCACAGGGGCATATGCAAACCCTGGTGGGGGGGGGGGGGGGGACTGAATATCCATTCTTGGTTTTGACTGCACTGTTGTAGTCGTTGGTCTCTATCTGGTAGGAGATTACTTATTGTGGGGGGGGGGCGGGGCTTTTCTAGCGATTGCGATTGTCTTCAACATCTTATTCAATGGCATATTAATTTGACATTAAATTCTTAATCTAACTTGACTATTTTCGTGTCAATTGCCCACGTAGGACAATTGCCCCGTTAATTTAAACCTAAAAAAAACAAAATGACCATATTCGGTCTGCCAACGAATAATAATTGTTCCAAAATAGCCTCTAACTTTTATTACTTTAATAATTGACTACACCATAAACACATTTGCCGAAGAGATTGTCATTTATTTGGCTCTTGAAAGATATTAGCAAAGGTCGTATCTTAATTCTCGTAAGATCTTTGTGTGAAAACCTCCTGAGCCGGAATCGTAGTTTGCTCCACTCCAATAATCTCCTTGTTGACATTTCCAGGGTGGACTGATTACGAGTCTCTGGTGTCTCGCATTTGGTATCAGGGCATCTCGCTACCTCACCACTTCGCTACCCAGTACTAGTATTACAAAACCTGTTAAAACGTACTTAACCGGTGTCTCCGTATGTGGTATCAGGGCATCTCGCTACCTTACCACTTCGCTACACACTACTAATACTCGTTACAAAACCTTTTAAGGGAGCCCACCTCGTTTTTGCTCTTTCTCTCCCTCTCTCTTTGGCTTGTGTCCATTCAGTCGCATTCAGCCTAATGTTTTAAGACGTTTACCCCCATCCAGGTGTCACAGCGAGCCAGCATATATATTTTTTGTTTTGACAGCAAGCTAAATTTTTACATTTTTCGATAGAAAAATGTCTCCGGCGAAGCCGGATTTCTCCATACAATGCTGGCTCGCTATCGCTCGCCAGGAAGATATCGACACGTGGATGGGGATAAACGTCTTAAAACAGTTGTCTGAAAAGGGCCGAATGGATACAAGCCAGGGACAGAGAGAAAAGGAGAGAAAGATAAAACAGACGGTGACCCCCTTAACACGTACTTAACCTTCTACTGATAATCTTACAAGTAATATTTCATAATGTTGGTATAGATTTAAGAAGATTCACGACATTTCCAAAATTACTTGTAATTTACGGCGCTGGAAAACTTCGCTCTCGCTAAAAGGTTAAAACTTGGCGTGTAAGAGTTGCATTGAACACCCGAAAACTTATACGTATTACACCCGAAAACTTATACGTATTAAGGGGAGGTATTTAGTTTGTTCCCTAGACCTCCATCAAGCTTAAGATTACACCCCTTCGAGTCCCTTTCAAGATAAATTTGTACATTTTTCGCTAGAAAAATGTCCCGGCCGAAGGCCGGTTCCTCTTAAATTACAGGCTCGCTATCGCTCGCCAGGATAAAATCGACACCTGAATGGCACGAAAGGTCTTAATATGGGGTGAAAGTTCTTAAAATCGCTAAACTAATGGGGCAAACGTTTTATAATATCAAAAGCAATGGGGCTAAACATGAGGGAGAAAAGGGTCAAGAAAAAAATCCCTCAAGTGGAGATATCCCCTTAAACCCTCTTAGCATCATGGCTTTATTTTATATTTTATTCTTGTTAACAGACGATTCTTTACAGTTTTAGATGATTTTTTAGGAATCAAAGAGCTAACATCTAATTTTTAGGAATCAAAGAGCTAACATCTAATTTTTAGGAATCAAAGAGCTAACATCTAATTTTTAGGAATCAAAGAGCTAACATCTAATTTTTAGGAATCAAAGAGCTAACATCTAATTTTTAGGAATCAAAGAGCTAACATCTAATTTTTAGGAATCAAAGAGCTAACATCTAATTTTTTTAGGAATCAAAGAGCTAACATCTAATGTATCCCTTTGACACCCACTGAGCCTTGCTAGCTGCAGAGCAAAGCAGGTACTCAGTCCACATCAGCCGTGGACAATACCGGCTTCTTAAACCAAATTGGCTGCGTACCAAAGAGGACATAGACCACACTGCCCAATGATGACAATTGCCTCTTGGCCCAATGAGGGAGAAATCGGATGTTTAGTCCAAAACGGCCATTAACCAAAACGGTTGGTCGGCCCAGTTCGTCAACATGAATTAATTTAATTGCTCAAACAAATTGAGTTTATCCCAGCAATTTCAATCGTGAATGCAAACAAGGAGGAATGAGTGAAGAGTGGTCTAGTTGGTGGAGGAGTTCGTTGCTTTAAGGGGAGGTATTTAGTTTGTTCCCTACGTTTTCATCAAGCTTAAAATTACACCCCCTAGACCCCCTTTCAAGATAAATTTGTAAATTTTTCGGTAGAAAAATTTCCAGGCCGGAGGCCGGTTGCTCTTAAATTACAGGTTCGCTATCGCTCGCCAGGAAAAAATCGACACCTTCATGGCACGAAAGGTCTTAAAATTGACAGAAATGGGTCGAAAGTTCTTAAAATCGTCAAAATAATGGGGCGAACGTCTTAAAATTAGAAAAGCAATGGGGCTAAACATGAGGGAGAGAGGAGTCAAGAAAAAAATCTCTCAAGTGGATATCTCCCTTTCAAACGCTTGTCTCATCTAATGCGGCTCTCCAATTCTTTACAAACATTCTGGAAAACTTATGTAGAGCATTTTACTTGCTCTCAGGTTGGCTCTCGGAAGTGTAAAGAGGAGTTTTTGTTTATTTTCCTCTGGACCCTCTTCTCCTTATGTGTAGCCCCACTTGTTCTGAAGAATATGTATGTTTACCCCCATCCAGGTGTCAATATTTTCCTGGCGAGCGGTAGCGAGCCAGCATATACTGTATATATTTTTGTTTTGACAGCAAGCTAAATTTGTAAATTTTTCGATAGAAAAATGTGTCCGGCGAAGCGGGATTTTTCCATACAATGCTGGCTCGCTATCGCTCGCCAGGAAGAAATCGACACCTGGATGGGGATAAACGTCTTAAAACAGTTGGCTGAATGGGGCCGAATGGATACAAGCCAGGGAAAGAGAGAAAAGGAGAGAAATAGCAAAATAACCGGTGACCCCCCCTTAAAAATATTACATGAGCGTGTCAAAATAATATAATAAACACTATACCACTGATGATAGCAGCCAACTGTGCAGAGGAATGACTCGGGGCAGTTCCCTTACACGATTTGATTGCGGGCCGAAGTAACTGGAAACCGAACTCAGAAACTTTTGGGGGTGTCCCTCGGGTGCATGGGTGGTGGTGGTGGTGGTGGGGGGGGGGGGGGGGGGCGGGGGGGGGGAATGACTCTAGTTCTGGGGTGGGTGGTGGTGGTGGTGGTGGTGGCGGCTGGAGTTTGGGGGCCTGGGGGTGGGGGAGGGGTAGGTGGGGGTGACTCTAGTTTTGGGGTAGGTTGTGGCAGTGGTGGTGGCCGGAGTTTGGGGGCGGGGGGTTCTCTTGCTCTAGGGTGGGTGGTGGTGGTGGGGGCCAGAGTTTGGGGGCCGGGGTGGGTGGGGGTCTCTTGCTGTAGGGTGGGTGGTGGTGGTGGGGGCCGGAGTTTGGGGGCCGGCCCGGGGGAGACTCTTAGTTCTGTGTAACTTGGTAATCACACATCCGTCCAGGAAGACAAAGTCGGTCTGGAATCTTTGAGAGCCTCTAGGATATCCGACATCTGGGGGGAGTGATGGGGGAGGCAAGATGGAGCTAAAGCCGATAGCCGATATCACACGAACACTTTTCCCCAAATCAATACATTGGTAGCTTATGAGGTAAACATTTTGACACCGAATGGTATCACACGCTTCTTTTCAGCGGCTATGATCTGGGAACTCTTAATTTAACTTGCTTAAGAATTCGGTAACATTTTTAGTATACTGTATACCTGCAATGTAGTTCTCCATAGCAGTGAAAAATAGTTGTTGTTGTTGTTGCTGTTCCCCAGGCTGTCTGGCCGAGCAGCCCCTAGGTCCCGAGCAAGGCCGAGGCCATAACCGAGCGCCTCCACAATACCCTCCCTGCTTACCACTAATAAAGCCCAGGTGACCGAAGCCATTCCAAGGCGTGGAGCTGAATGTAATTGAAAACTCAATACAAATGTTAACCAGGCACTGCAAAAACTAAGGTCATAGATTGTGTTAAACTTGCCATAATACACTCATAAATATGTAAAATAACACAAACATAAGTAGTTATTTGTATGTGCAATTAAAGATTAGGCTCCTGACCTATGACATTGTAAACATGTAATTCCAGTTCAGTCATCGAATGCCACGAGCCTCGGCACATATCGAATCAGTATAAACAAAGAACCTCGGAATTGGGTTGCATGTATGTAGGCAGTCGGGGCAGAACTACCGAATTACGATTGAGTAACAAATTAAAATATATAATAAAAACAAATCTCTGGAGGGAGGTGACGGTGATGCTGAGCTAGTTTTTTCACTTTCATGTTGACGTGGCTTATCATACACCTGCTACACACTTACTGCCACTACCACCATACCCCACTATTTCCACTCACAATCACACATCTTCCACAATACCCAGCCACAATCAAACATCCTCCACCCCCACAATCAAACATCCTCCACCCCCACAATACCCATCCACAATCAAACATCCTCCACCCACAGTCACACATCCTGCACCTCACCCACACTCCACAATTTCCATCCACACCCCACAATATCCACCCACACTCACACATCCTCCACCTCACCCACACTCTACAATTTCCGTTCACAACCCACAATATCCACCCACAGTCACACATCCTCCACCCACACTCACATACCCTCCACCCGCACTCACACAATTTCCACTCACACCCCACAATATCCACTCACAGCCACACATCCTCCACCCACGCTCACACAAGCTGCACCTCACCCACACTCCACAATTTCCACTCACACCCCACAATATACCCCCACAGCCACACACCCTCCACCCACACTCACACAAGCTGCACCTCACCCACACTCCACAATTTCAACTCACACCCCACAATATCCACCGACAGCCGCACACCCCCCCACCCCCACAATTTCCCCTCACCCCCCACACTATCCCCACATCCCCACTCCCACCCCCCACGGTCGTTACCCAGGCGGCAGAGAACACACACTTTTCCCCTGGAGTGGTTCTCAGGGCCCCTCATTATAACTAAGCCAGTTTGATGCCTACTCTACGGCTCCCCCTTTTATACCTTTATTTATCTTTCTTCCTTTTATTTATGTTCCTTTTTACTGTAGTTCGCGGGTTTGCGGGGGATTTAATCTGTTTTTCTTTTTGCTTTGTGGCGTTCTTGTTTCTTAGCACTACATCTATCTCCGGCTGACAATGTTTGTGGAGATTATTTGATCGTCGATATCGTCTCTATCGGTTTAATTGACCACTTGCGAGTTTCAGGCTATAAGGAAGTTGGAGGCGTGAAAATCGATATTACACAGAAATGCAATAATTATGTAAGTTTCTGATGGATAAATGGTAGATTGAATTGGGTTTTATGTATTTATATATGTACTACGACCGTATTTTAGCAATTCATTATGTTAAATATCGTTGTCTACAGCCCCAACTTCCTTATAGAACGAAACTCGCAAGTCGGCAATTGGCAGCACGATTTCTCAAAAAAAAAAAATAAAATAAAAAGGACGGATTTAGATGAAACTTTACAAGTACTTTCAGTTGATACCCGGCTTGGAAACGGTTAACTTTTAGCCAACTTGATCCCCCAGCCTCCCTCCCTCTCTCCACCTCCGAAATTGCTTACCCTCATAATGACCAAGACAAGATTTAGGCGGTAGCCTTGATATTCACTATGACAAAAACATAATACTTATAGACTTTTCTGTGTGTGTGTGTATGAGCCGTAAGTTAATGAAAATCTACGGAAAAGGCATATCAACTTTCAAACCCAAGGACCGGTTTCCAAATGTTGTTTTCTGTATTATCTTTGAACAGTACCCCCTTCGTCATCCGTAGCTTTGTTCCTTCCTCCACCTGTTAAGTATTTGTCCTTCTTATATTAGACGTACTTGGAAAAAATAATGGCTTTCTTCTTTAATATGTTCAAAATTAGCTTCGGTGTTTAGTTTCCCCTCCAACGGTGATAGTCGACACCCAATTAATTGAGAGAGAGAGAGAGAGAGAGAGAGAGAGAGAGAGAGAGAGAGAGAGAGAGAGAGAGAGAGAGAGAGAGAGAGAGAGAGAAGCGAAGAGAGAGAGAAGCGAAGAGAAGAGAAGCGAAGAGAGAGAGAGAAGAAGAGAAGAGAAGAGAAGAGAAGCGAAGCGAAGAGAGAGAGAGAGAGAGAGAGAGAGAGAGAGAGAGAGAGAGAGAGAGAGAGAAAACGAGAGAGAGAGAGAGAGAAGCGAAGAGAGAGATAGATATATAGATAGAGATAGAGATAGATAGATAGAGAGAGAGAGAGAGAGAGAGAGAGAGAGAGAGAGAGAGAGAGAGAGAGAGAGAGAGTACAAAGGAGTACAAAGGAAATCAAGCAACAACAGATCTAGTGACCCTTCTAGGCTGCTTGTCCTCCAAAACACTGAGGATCAAGTGTCCAAACAGTGGTTTAGAGTGGGTAAGGGAACATTGGAAAGGGAACTACTGCCCTGCCACTAACGTGGCAGGACTAGGAAGTTAGTAGGGGACATATGGGTTAGTAACTGAGGGGAGGATAAAGTTATTCATTTACAAACGCAGTCAGTCGCGGGTTTGATGCGAGATATTTGTCTAGGCGGAATTTAAATGAATCAACGGTGCTGCAGTCTATAACGTTTCGGGGAAGCCCATTCCACAAGTTGACAACTCGATTGAAGAAGAAATTCTTAGATTCGTGCGAGTTAAAAGATTTACCAATAATTTTGCAACCGTTTCCCCGTGTGTAATTAGATTGGTCGATAGTGAAGTACTTACTACAGTTCATATTGTCGATGCCTTTGATGATTTTGAACACTTGAATTAAGTCGCCTCTTAATCTGCGCTGGGTTAAAGGAAATAGATTTAATTCTCTAAGACGCTCTTCGTATGGTTTGTTCTTTAGGCTAGGTATCATTTTGGTAACTCTACGTTGAACTCGTTCTAGCTTGTTTATATCTTTTTGGTAATAAGGGCACCAGGATTGAACGCAGTATTCCAGAAGAGGGCGGACTAAGGAATTGTAAAGGGTTAGGATAACTTCTTTGGATTTATGCTCAAATGACCTGCCTATAAAGCCAATTATTTTGTTTGCCTTCTTAACAACTTCTGAACATTGTTGACTCGGTTTTAGGTTACTCGATATTGTTACTCCCAGATCAGTTTCTCTGTTTACATTCTTAAGCTGAGTGCCATTCATCGAATAGTTTGCTTTCTCATTTAGGTATCCGACATGTAGTACTTTACATTTATCCGCATTGAAACTCATTTGCCAAATTTGGGCCCAACATGACAATTTATCTAGATTGTGTTGCATATCGTCAACTTGTTCTTTTGAGAGTACGCTATTTGCAATTTTTGTATCGTCAGCAAATTTTGAGATTGTGCAGGTGAGACCCTCATCTATGTCGTTGATGTAAATTAGAAAGAGAATTGGTCCTAGTACCGATCCCTGGGGTACCCCGCTACTTACATTGGTCCATTTAGATGCCTTACCGTTTATGACTACTCTTTGCTTTCTGTTGTTGAGCCAATTTTCTATCCATTTCAACACACCGTCTTGTATTCCATGCGCTTTTAGTTTTAGCAGTAAACGTTTGTGGGGAACTTTGTCAAAGGCCTTTTGAAAATCAAGGTATATAATATCTACAGCTTTACTCTCATCGTAGAGGTTGAGGATATCGTGGAAGAAGTCTAAGAGGTTTGTTAAACAGGAACGTTTTTTACGAAAGCCGTGTTGAGTATCTTTAAGTATGTTATTTTCCTCTAAGTGATTTACGAGTCTGTCTCGTATGACCGTTTCTAGCATTTTACATACAACTGAGGTTAAGCTAATTGGACGATAGTTACTGGGTAGGGATTTGCTGCCTTTTTTGAATATCGGTGTTACGTTGGCTAGCTTCCACTGATCAGGCATAGTTCCAGACTGCAAGGATTTATTGAATAGTAATGTCAGTGGTTTGGAGAGCTCATTCTTAGCTTCCTTTAGAACTCTAGGCGATATTGTATCAGGTCCTGGCGTTTTATTTACTTTGAGTTTATCTAAACAATTCAATACTTCTCTCTCTGTAACGGTGATATTGCTTAGAACATCTGAATTATCAATCTGAATCGGCGATGGTGTAGGGATATCACTGAGGTCTTCGGTTGTAAAAACTGATGCAAAGAAGGTATTGAGGGCATTACTCATTTGTACTTCGTCTTTGGTGTATTCTCCTTTTTCATCGACTAACGGTCCAACAGTTGAAGTAACTACTTTTTTCTTTCTGATATAACTATAGAATTCTTTCGGGTTTGTTTTACTTTGATTCGCAATATGTAACTCTAAGGTCTTTTTACTTTGCTTAATTAACTTTTTGGCTTTGCGTCGTAGCTCTACAAATTTCACCCGTTCTTCGTCATTTTGTGAGGATTTTAATCTATCATTAGCAAATTTTTTAGCAAGCAGGCAGTTTGAAATATCTTTATTCCACCATTTGGGCTTATTATTATGGCCTGGACGCCGTATTTTCGATGGTATGCAGTCTTGCACTGCTTTTAGGTAAGTGGTTTCGAATAACTTCCAAGATGTATTTATGTCGTTATTGTTAATTAAAAAGCTCCAGTCAGTTTCTTTAAACATAGCTCTAAGTTTATGGAAGTTTGCTTTCTTGAAATTAGGGACTTTTTCGATGCTACTATTTGGTTCGTTACTAGTAAACTTTAAAGTGAAAGTTATCGTACGATGGTCGCTGTTACTGAATTCATCACCAACATTCAAATTCTCTATCAATTCTTCTTTTGTTGCAAGTACAATGTCAATCAATGATTGAGAGAGAGAGAGAGAGAGACAGAGTCAGAGAGAGATAATTATTTTTTTATACACTTTAGGAAGGATCTGTTGCACAATACCGTCTGAGCTCCCTTAACTCCTGTCGTCCCACGTCCCTGTCTGTACTGCCCCTCCTCACCTTACATTTACCCTGCTGTCACTACCAAGGCAGAGGCTGGTTTCATATCTTAATAAATAAAGGTCAATATTTGTCAGTTACCCGACCTTTGTTACTAAACTCCTCCCACAGTTTTGGTGCCAGGTGGGAGTGTGGGGCACCGTTGGAAAGCCCAGGCTTTGGAGATGGTTTTAGGCGAGTTTATTGGAAATCAGAGACACTTTTGTTTAATACAATTTTCGGCAGAACTTATGTAGTATACGGGAGCGAAAAAAATGTGAAAACAATGGCCGTTTGGGGCAGGAGGAGGCCTCCGATCGAAAAGGTGTATGGAACGAAAGTTGTTCGCAGCTCCCCAAAATAGGGGTACGGATGAGGTCAGATCCAAAATCGGAGGTCATTTAGCGGCCGAAATCGAGGTCGCCGTTTAATGAGGCACAGGGAGGTCGAGGCCGGTGATTATGGTAGTAGTAGTATTGTGATGATTGTGGTAGTAGTGATTGATGATGGTGATTATGGTAGTAGAATTTAAACCCGGGCAACGCCGGGTACCCCTCCTAGTTATTAATATTCTTGATTATTATTATTATTTTTTTTAAATATTATCTTTAGCTATGTTCGAGCATTTTTGTTTACTTTGCTTTTCAGGCTATAAACAAACGCTGCCTGCCCCAGCTCCTCTTTCAAGCAAATAATAAATAAATAAATAGATAAATAAATAATAGATACTAGTTAATTACAAATAAATAAACAAATACACCTCGCTTTGACTGTAATAAACGTATGCCTCCCACGTCTTGTCTGATCTTCCTCTCCTTCCCGTTACACTGTTAAATATTGTAGGTAAGAACAAGGTAAAATATTTGCAAAATAAGAGTAAACCTGGCATCCGGACCAGGTTACCCTTTACCAAATTGCTTTAACCCTTTCAGTACCGGTGACGCTTTCTATGTGACTTCAGCTACATTTAGACGATTTATGAAGCTTAGGAAGGATATATGGCAGGTAAAAATAATAATTTAAATTATATGTAGCCTTCTAATTGGTAGACGTCCTCAAGCTGAATAAAATCGTCTAATAGTTGCCAGAATATAATGAAAAGTACGTCACCGGTACTGAATGGGTTAAATTCCTTAGCCAATATAAAAACCTATATATCAATCTATATATTAACCCTCTCGGCACTCCCCAATCCTTTACATTCATTACTTTTGGAGACTATCCACTATAATTAGACCTGACATGTTCACCCCGCCTTCCGTAACTCATAAAGGGCTGGGGCTAACGGGGTGTAACTTGCCACACACATAATTTGTTTGATTCCTAACAAGGGGAGGTGTGGCAGAGTGGTCTTGCCACTGGACTGGTAATCCAATGGACCCGGGTTCGAATCCCAATATGTCAATGGGAAGATGTTATTGGGATGGAATTTGTGCTGTACCTAGTTTCAGTGCATTACCACATCACACCGAAATGCCAAACAAAAATACCCTCATTGTTCCCTGATTAAATAGCATTGTATAAATATTCCCATATTCAAAATATGCTACGGGGGGGGGGGGGGGAGGGGGGCAATGCCTAGTGAGTTAATTGTTCAATAGGTGGTGTTCTGAGAGTGAGGGTCCGAGTCTGGGGAATGAGACGGTGAAGCGCAGAGGCGGAGCAGCTTCAGAGACGGAGGTGCTTCGCATGTCTCACTCCCTAGACTGGAACAAGACCTCACGGGCCTCACCGTGTTCAGCGGTTGAGTGTGCAGGCTATCAGCCTATGCCCGAGAGGGAGTAGTTGGAAAAAAAAAAAAAACACAAAAGTGGTATTAGAAATGTTGGTTCAGTTGTTTTAGTCCTTTTATCATTGCAATAATATAGAAGTCACATTATCTGACCTACTCATAACGACTGGAGTTTAGTTCAGGACGAAAATTTCATCATCGGAAGGATCTTAGTCTTTTTTCACATCATTGCATATAATCTTATAATTAAAGATCACTATAATCTGTTATATTGAGCAAACAGTAAATTTCCATGTCCTCACCTTGATTACTCAGGTATTACGAAGATTTTGTAGTGATATATGTTGTTAACTATATAAATTTGGCATTTATATGATACGGAGACAGTAGTTTCATAATCCCTATCAAGAAATATGATAAGGAATTCTAGTTATCTTCAGTTAGAAAAATAACAAAAACCGACTTTAAAAAGGAAGGGGTTAAGTTGAACACCTCGTCCTTCTCAACCAACCCTTCACTTTCATGTTCCTTTGTTACATTTTCCTCCTCTTGAGCTAACTTTTTCTCGCCTCCTTAGCTTTACCTCACACTTCCTTTGACAGCCGCACTCCTTAACCCTTTTACAGTCTCGAGGACGCTTTGCCACTTACTTTTAGCTTATGTTAGACAATTTTACTCTGGTTTAGGAAGTCCTCTGGGAAGCAAATAGGTAAAATCTATCTCAATTAACTATCTGAATCCCTCAATACGTTCCTGTATGTATGTATATATGTATACTATGTAGGCTACTCAGGCCCCTTCCCCATTTTTCCTTTATTTTTTGTTTTTATTTTTTTTGGATGGCCGACTCGAGACAGAACCCGAACAGGGACAACACAACAAAACAGAAAACAATGAACACACAAAAACAAAATACAAATTCACACACATCTAGGTTATCCAAAAGAAAACCCAGAGACCAGGGTCACCAAGGTCCCTCCAGCACTCCCCCGGCCCCCGACCACCCGGAGAGGTTCCGATCTCAGCAGGCAGACATGCAACAAGCCCGCTCACCACACTTCCAGGTGCACCCTTCATATATACCGGCCCCCCGGACCAGGCGCCTGACGGACTAATATCTAGTCCAACTGGCGCCCGACCCCTTCTCCCAAATGACCACGTGTTCACTCATCTATTCACAAGCATTCTCCATTCCTAAACTGTATACAATCATTCACCAACTGCCATATAGAATTATACAAAATGTCCTCACATCGTGAAAGGGTTAATACTTTATCTTTCTTAGTCCTCTTTTCGCCAAGTAATGCCTCTTATTTTTCAATCTATATAAAATTTACACCTGAAGTAACATTCTTTTACTTATTTTACAACTCTATATTGCGACGTGCTTTACATGTCTACCTTCCCTTTGCTCCTCTATTTCCCTTTTGATACATTTCCTCCTCTTGAAGCAACTTTTCTCTCGCTTCCTTACTTCTATTTCTTTGAGAGCCTTACTTCTTTACCTATACTCTGTTCCAAATATGTAGTCGAAAACTCTTGAACCCTAACCTCTCTAACTCACAAACGACTATAGAGTAATTGCGCTAATATTTCTACCATTTGGGAAGGGTCAGCCAGGGAATAGGTGAGGAAATTTACAGTCCATTTGCTCTATCCATTTTTGAGCTATAGAGGTTAGGGTTCACGATATCTGGCCTATCTATATGGAACGGGGCATAGTAAGGCCTGCTTTTTTTTTTTTTTTTTTTTATGGGCCGGTTTTCTGGACCCTTTTCTCCCTCATGTTTAGCCCAATTAGTTTACAGATGTTAAGATGTTTGCCTCATTAGTTAGTCGAATTTAAGACCTTTCGCCCCATTTCTTCGTCAATATTTAAACCTTTCGTGCTATTTATGTGTCGATTTTTTCCCTGGCGAACGATAGCGAGCCTGTAATGTTGGAAGAATCGGCCTTCGGCCGGGAAATTTTTCGACCGAAATATGTACAAATTAATCTAGAAGGAGGATCTAATGGATGTTTTTTCTAAATTTGATGGAGGTCTAGGGAGGAAACTAGAAAAATAATGAATACATGCAAAAAACGCCCAAAAAGTGAACCATCCCCCCTTAACATTACCTAAAAACTATATTGCTACATGAGTTAATCCCTTACTTCTCTTGTACTCATTTGGCAAATGAGTTTCAATGTGGATAAATGTAAAGTACTACATGTCGGATACCTAAATGAGAAAGCAAACTATTCGATGAATGGCACTCAGCTTAAGAATGTAAACAGAGAAACCGATCTGGGAGTAACAATATCGAGTAACCTAAAACCGAGTCAACAATGTTCAGAAGTTGTTAAGAAGGCAAACAAAATAATTGGCTTTATAGGCAGATCATTTGAGCATAAATCCAAAGACGTAATCCTAACCCTTTACAATTCCTTAGTCCGCCCTCTTCTGGAATACTGCGTTCAATCCTGGTGCCCTTATTACCAAAAAGATATAAACAAGCTAGAACGAGTTCAACGTAGAGTTACCAAAATGATACCTAGCCTAAAGAACAAACCATACGAAGAGCGTCTTAGAGAATTAAATCTATTTCCTTTAACCCAGCGCAGATTAAGAGGCGACTTAATTCAAGTGTTCAAAATCATCAAAGGCATCGACAATATGAACTGTAGTAAGTACTTCACTGTCGACCAATCTAATTACACGCGGGGAAACGGTTGCAAAATTATTGGTAAATCTTTTAACTCGCACGAATCTAAGAATTTCTTCTTCAATCGAGTTGTCAACTTGTGGAATGGGCTTCCCCGAAACGTTATAGACTGCATCACCGTTGATTCATTTAAACTCCGCCTAGACAAATATCTCTCATCAAACCCGCGACTGACTGCGTTTGTAAATGAATAACTTTATTTTATCCCCCCCTCAGTTACTAACCCTTATGTCCTCTACTAACTTCCTAATCCTGCCAAGGACATTAGTTCCAGGGCAGTAATTCCCTTTCCAATGTTCCCTTACCCACTCTAAACCACTGTTTGGACACTTGATCCTCAGTGTTTTGGAGGACAAGCAACCTAGAAGGGTCACTAGACCTGTTGTTGCTTGATTTCCTTTGTACTCCTTTGTACTTACTCTCGCCTACTTTTCCCTTTGATATACAGTATTCTCTATAGTTCCCTTCTTTGATATACAGTATACTCTATAGTTCCCTTCTTTGATATACAGTATACTCTATAGTTCCCTTCTTTGATATACAGTATACTCTATAGTTCCCTTCTTTGATATACAGTATACTCTATAGTTCCCTTCTTTGATATACAGTATACTCTATAGTTCCCTTCTTTGATATACAGTATACTCTATAGTTCCCTTCTTTGATATACAGTATACTCTATAGTTCCCTTCTTTGATATACAGTATACTCTATAGTTCCCTTCTTTGATATACAGTATACTCTATAGTTCCCTTCTTTGATATACAGTATACTCTATAGTTCCCTTCTTTGATATACAGTATACTCTATAGTTCCCTTCTTTGATATACAGTATACTCTATAGTTCCCTTCTTTGATATACAGTATACTCTATAGTTCCCTTCTTTGATATACAGTATACTCTATAGTTCCCTTCTTTGCTTAGCCTAATGGCTCTATAGCCTATTGCGACATGGCTTACACACTTATTAAGGGGGGAAGGTTTTAGTTATTGATCTATTTATATATATATTTATTAATATATTTTTAGTTTCTTCCCTAGACCTCCATCAAGCTTAAAACAAATATCCTCAAGATCTTCCTTCGAAATATATTTTTATATTTTTCGGTAGAATTATGTTCCTCCAAAATGACAGGCTCGCTATCGCGTGCCATGACAAATTCGACATCTATTTGGAACGAAAACTAGTAATATTAACAAAGAAACGGGGCGCAAGGCAATAACATCGTCAAACTAATGGGGCGAATGTCTTAAAATCTGAAAACTAATGGGGCTAACCATGAGGAGGAAGGGGGTCCAGAAAAAAATAAAAATATCCCCAGATTAATTTTTCTACACTCCCACCTTTAATACATTTTCCTTTTGAGGTAGCCTTAAAGAGTTTTATTTCTTATTACTTTGTCTACTTAGTACCATTCTTGACTGCACTAACTAGTCTTTTTTTGTTCCCTTCCTTCCTTTCCCCTTCCTTTCTTTCCTTTCTTTCCTTCCTTCCTTCCTTCCTTTCTTCCTTCCTTCCTCCCTCCCTTCCATTCATTCTTTATTTCCTTCCTTCCTTCCTTCCTTCCTCCCTCCCTTCCATTCTTTCTTTCTTTCTTCCTTCCTGCCTTCCTTCCTTCAGAGGTAGAGCCCATGCCTCCACCATCCTCCGCGCCGCTTCTCTCGCCCGACACCCAAGAGATGTTTTAGATCATATTTCCCTCCTCCAATCCGTTTCCACTTCCACTCGCGCTCTTTCACACATTGCTCTTTATCTCTCAGTCTATATCCCTTCCTGCCCTTACGCCATTCTCTTCTTATTACCTTCCTTCTGTTCTTCCTCCATTCCGTTCTCTCTCTCTCCTTTTCCCTCCCTTTACTCCCCCTCCTCCTCCCAACACCCAGTTACCTACTTCCCCATTTCCCCTTCCTCCTCCTTCTTTAACAAACCCAAGACTCGGACCCAGCTCTCTCTGTGTGTGTGCGCGTGCGTGCGTGCGTGCGTGCGTGTGTGTGCGCGTGCGTGCGTGTGTGTGTGTGCGTGCGTGCGTGTGCGTGTGTGTGTGTGAGTTAGAGGTCAAGTGTAGAGCCCACCTCTCCTCCACCACCACCACCAGTCCTCCGCCTCTCTCTTGCCCGGGCCAACAAATGTAATTAGGCCAATGTATGGGTCATGAATACCCAACGAGGTAGCAGGGGACAACCCAATTACACCAGAATTTTCCGGCCGGCTGGTGATGGAAAAAAAACAAAAAAAGTAAAAAACAATAATAATAATAATAATAATAATAATAATAATAATAATAATAGTAATAATAATAATAATAATAATAATAGTAATAATAATAATAATAATAATAATAATAATAATACACAAATAAATACAAGTAAAACAAAAAGTAAAAACAAAGATAAAATAAGAAGTAAATAAAAAGTTAAAATAATAAAAAAATAAACGAACACAAAAGTAAAAATAAAAAGTCAAGAGAGGTCCGAGGCATCTTCGTGGGAGTTATAAGCTACCGTAATGTGGCCTAATCCGCTATAATCTGCTAGAATGGCGTGTAATCGACTCCGGCCTTCTATAATTGAGGAGAGTTTTAGCTTCTTCTTCCCAAGGAGGAGGAGGAGGAAAGTGGAGGAAGGGGAAGGGGAAGAGGAGGAGGAAGAGGAAAAGGAAGAGGAGGAGAAAGAGGGAAAGGAATAGGAGGAGGAAGAAGAGGACGGGGGAGAAGGAGGAATTGGAGATGAGGGAGGAGGAGAAGGAGGAGGAAATGGAGGTGGAAGAGAAAGAGGAGTAAAGTTGGTATAGAAGATAAAAATAAAATGGTTTGAGAGCCTAGATGATAGGGGGGAGGAGGAGGAAATAGGAAGGAAAAAATTAGTGAAAAGGAGGAGGAGAAAATATAAAGGTTCGATAGAAAGGAAAAATAAAAAGTTGAAACAGGTAGAAATAAAGTACAGTAGCTTAGGTATGAATGATGGGTGATATATTTTTAAAGTGATGGTTGGGTCCTGGGTGTGTTAAAAGTGTGGTGGAGAAGTGGACTCTACCTTTGGCCCCCTAGAGAGAAACACCGGGTCTTGGCTTAGTTATAAGAGGAAGAGGAGGAACAGGAGGATGAAGAGAAATAGGAATATAATGGAATACAAAGGTGAACAAACTGCAATAGACCTATTGGTCCTTACGGGGCAGTTTAGATATATAAAACTACTAATCTACTGACTACGAGGTAGGGAAAAAGATAAAAAAGAAGGCGGCTGCTCCCCACCCACCACTCCTTCCAGCTAATACTGGCATGGAAACAGTTGGAAAAGTTGGAGGGCGATCGAGGAGGAGGAGGAAAGGAAGAGAAGAAGGAGGAGGAGGGCGAAGTGAGAAATGGGGAAGGAAGGTAAGAGGCGTTTGGTGGATAAGAGAACAGGAAAGAAAGGAGAGTATAAAGTAGGGAGGATAAGAGGTCGAGTACACTGTATATATATAGTTTGGTCTTTAGATACACGTTTTTTTTTTTTTTTCTATGTGGATGAGGGAGAAAAAAGGCAGAACTGCCTGAAACGAGTGCCTCCCCCAGTTGAAAGAGTGACAGGGCCAAAATCATGGGACGTGCGAGCCAAAATGCCTGGACACACGGAGTTTGAAGCAATTTAAGTCATAGAATGATGGGAAGATGGATTCAGGGAGAGAGTTCCAGAGCTCAGCTATTGCATAGAAGAAGGTTTGATAATATAGTTTCACTCTTGGATTGGAGAGTTGCACAGAGTAGGGATGGGATTGTGTTGCAAGACGGGTGCTACATAGGCCTACTCTACGTAGAGGAGGTGGTATACACTGAGAGAGCTCTGAGAAACATTGATAATTGTAATAGCGGTAGAATAGCGAGAGAGAGATGCAACACTGCGGCGAAGAGAGAGAGAGAGAGATAGATTGCAAAGAGTCGGTGAGTGGACGTGAGTTAATAAGACGAAAATCTTTCTTTTCTACTTTGTCGAGAAGTGCTGTGTGAGAGGATCCTCCCCACACATGCGAACTATACTCAATACATGGACGCACAGAGCAAGAAGCTGTGCAGGGGTGAAGAACCCCCGGAGGTGGTTGAGCACACCCAGCTTCTGGGAAGCTGTTGTAGCAATGGTCTATATAAGAACATAAGAAAATGGGAGTCTGCAGAGAGCCGATTGGCCCACCCACTGCAGATCCCTTTCACACCCAATCTATCTCGTCATGATCAAAACTAAAATATAACTTCGTTCTTTGATATTTGAAACACCAAAATGGTGTCCAAGAAAAAAATAGACCACTCTTTTACTACAGGATCTCTGGGGTGGGGTGGTGGAGGGGGGGGGGGGGGGGTCTACCTTGGACACACAGAGGGCACTGGGTCCGGGGTTAAGGGGAGAGGGAACGTTTTTATGGTCCCCCATTCTTCCTCATATTTAGCCCCATTAGTTTTCACATTTTAAGACGTTCGGTCCATTAGTTTGGAGATTTTAAGACCTTTCGTCAGATGACTTTGTCAGTATTAAGACTTTTCGTGTCATTTAGGTGTCGATTTTATTTCTGGCGAGCGATAGCGAGTTTGTAATTTAAGAGGCTTCGGCTGGGACAATTTTCTATCAAAAAAATTACAAATTTGTCTTGGGGGGGGGGGGGGGGGGATTTTTTTAAAGCTTGATGAAGGTCTACGGAGGAAACTAAAAACAACAGTAAAACAATACATAAATGAACACACAAATAGAAATTCCCCTTAAGCAGAGGAAGTGGAGGAGCAAAGACAAATGGGAAATGGGAGAGAGAGACTGAAGGCCTTGGGAGGAAGGGAGGAAGAATATGAGGGAATAATAAGGAAGGGAGAGATCAAGGAAGGAACAACACAAGGAGATAAGAGAACGAGGAATATATATATATATATATATATATATATATATATATATATATATATATATATATATATATATATATATATATTGTTACGGCTGGATCGGCAATACATATTCGGGATTCTTGATCGTAGGACAGAAATGGCTTATGTGACAACGACACGCTCGATTCCAGTCCCAAATACTATATGCTCCAGACAACAAAAGCACCAACGCCCTACAGAGTTATCGTCTATGGTAACGAGGTACCTTAACTCGGCGAAAGTGTACAACAGGGGTAGGCTATGAGGCTAAACTCCCTCAGACATTTATAGGTTACGTTATTACTAAAGAAATGCAATACTCAAGAAACTACGTTAATATTAAGCCTCTAATAATGTAGAATAGAAGCAGGCTAAAGGTATGACAGTGAAATGCTAAATGACAAATGTACACGCCTACTTGAAAGCGCGTGCACTAGAATAACTGTCCCCTACTAACATGCACTAGCATGTAGCATACAAGATGTTCATGATCCAGTAGATACCTAATAATACACATGGAAGGAACATGAATAGTAGTCACTTATTATAAGAATGAATCTATACTTGGAATAACTAAAAGGTTGCAGGCAACAGTACTGCGCCGGTAGCCTACTACCGCATAGGCTACTTCGCTTCTCTCACTCTGTCTCCCCTCTGAGTCCGTATGCGCCCTACGCAACGGAACTCCGGACACAGCAGCAAAACGACAGTGCAGTTAATTGATACATGAAAGTATTAATAGTGTTGTCTTGTGTGTGAGTAATGTGTATTGTAAAGGGTTATATACATAAACTTAAAGAGAGCTGCAATGCATAGTAAAATAAAGATATCACCCACTCATCATCCCCATGTGTTCTAGCTAGCAGGCCAAGTCACAGGAACAACGAGTCCCAGCACCGAAAGCGAGAAACCAGGAAAAGACTGCAGAGAACACAAGGACAGATAAATTACGTTACTCTACTATACCGGCACTACGAGCGAGCTGTAGTCTCTGGTACTGCACTCGCTCCTGGCTCGGTAGGCAAATCAAGGCTAAGTCCTCGCCCCTCTACAGACAACTCCTGGGCATGGTCGGGCTCTTACACATGGCACTAGTCTAGTCACAAATTGGATGATGAGCTGGGCATATAACTCGTGAACATGTAGAACGTTCACCAACTATCCTCATCAAGAAGATCGCTGTTCACATTAACCCCTTAAATCTAATACATGTAAATATATGCTTGTCCTAAGAGTAATACGAGAGGTGAGTGCTGAAACTCCTTTAGGACCTCAAGGGAAGGTTATGCATTTAAATAGAGAGAAGAATGAAATGAGAGTAATGTCGTCAGAGAGAAAGAGTGCAACCGTGAGAAGTTGGGAGAGAGGGCAAGGGATGTTAGAATCTCAAAGGTTCTAGGCAACCTGATCATGGAACACACAGCGAGCCTCCAGGCAATGTGCAGTACGACAACATGGGCAACCCAGGCAGCATAGGCAGGCGGCAATGGACTACCAACCCTGTCGCACCTAGCTATAAGCGCAAGGCTGCCAACCGGTCCATACGTCTGGCAACCACCACTCCGGCAGCGTGGCGCGTTGCTACCCTCTCGCTCTGAAAACTAACTCACTCTCTCTCTCTCTGAACTCCCATTGTCTTATCTATCAACTTCTCTATTGATACTACATATTAAATGGAAGGTCTCGACATGGCTTAAAACAAAACCCACCACTGGTTAGCACATGACGAGACCTTTGCAGAGATACAAAGAACATAGTTATACGTTGTCACACTCAATATAAGCAGCCAGCACGGTACAGCGGTACAGCGGTACCATACAGTGGCGGTACGGTGGAGTACCAAGGAGTACAATCAGGTTGCGTTGCCACGCACTGGGTGCGTCACAGCCCCCCCAAGATTTTAGATAATCGACCTTAGAAGCATTATCAAAATCTGACAGGCAACCAACCGACCTGCTACCCTTAGCTGCCACTAATTGCAAAAGGTGCACAACAACTGAAGTGTGAATTATACATAAAACACAATATCGCATGCAATAAAGACTTACAAAACTAAAAAAAAAATTTCTCGTTTATTTTATTGTTTTATAATCTTTTTGGACGGCGTTATGATAGCCTAATTTTACTCCTGCTCAACCCACACACCGTGCACGACTATCCTGGATCATCAACCCTTGATAGACAATCTGCTATCACGTTCTCACTCCCGGCAATATGCTGAATGTTGAGATTATACTCTTGGAGCATTAGGGACCACCTGGTCAACCGCATATTCCGATTGTGAAACTGATTTAGGAATTTCAAGGGATGATGGTCCGTATAAATCGTCACTACCGGGCCGTAGGCTGGAACATAAACTTCGAAATGTTTGAGCGACAAAACGATAGCAAGAAGCTCCTTCTCTATAGTCGAGTAATTCCTTTGTGCCGAATTAAACTTGCGAGAAAAGAAGCTCACTGGGTGTTCCAAGCCCTCGGAATCAGTCTGCAGTAACACTGCCCCGGCACCCACACCGCTGGCATCAGTCGCCAGCTGAAAACTCCTGGAGAAGTCTGGGGCTCTCAAAATCGGATGTGTACACAGCAGGTGCTTGACTAGGTCGAAAGCCCTCTGACACTCCGCAGCCCAACAGAACTTCACTGACTTCGACAGTAGATCAGTTAACGGTGCTAAGACAGTAGAGTATCCCCGGATGAAGCGCCTATAATAGCCTATCATACCTAGGAACCGCATGACCTGGCGCTTAGTGGTGGGCCTGGGAAACATATTGATAGCCTGTATCTTGCTCAGGGGGGGGGCACACCCGGCCTAACCCGACCACGAAGCCAAGATACTGCACAGTAGCCTTTACAAACTCGCACTTCCTCAGGTTCACCACCAGCCCAGCATCGTGCAACTTCCCAAACAGGGTCTCTAAGTGCCTTAGGTGACTTTCAAAATTGTCATCATACACTATCACGTCATCAAGGTAGACCGTGCAGTTAGGGATTTCGTCACAAATATCGTTCATCAGGTTCTGAAACGTGGCAGGTGCGTTCTTAAGCCCATAAGGCATTACGTTACATTGGTAGGTCTTGCCATCTACCACAAAACCACAAACTTGCTTAGCTCGGTCCGACAGGGGTACTTGCCAGTAGCCTTTTACAAGATCAATTTTAGTAAGGTACTTTGCATTCCCTATCTTGTCCACGCTGTCGTCAACTCGAGGCAAAGGGTAAGGGTTGGTAGTGGTCAAGCCATTTAGCCTACGAAAATCTATGCAGAACCGCACCTTGCCGTCAGGTTTTGGCTGCAACGTGACGGGTGATGTCCACTTCACATAACCTT
The DNA here is from genome assembly GCA_037953745.1 of Lithodes maja. Classification (NCBI taxonomy): domain Eukaryota; kingdom Metazoa; phylum Arthropoda; class Malacostraca; order Decapoda; family Lithodidae; genus Lithodes; species Lithodes maja. The sequence goes on along the minus strand of JBAKBP010009046.1, from coordinate 57,417 downwards.
CAGTGATCATCCCTCTCTCAACCATGTACTTTAACTCCTCCCGTAAAGCTGGCAACTTTACCGGGGGCACACGGTAGGGCACTGACTTGAAGGGCACATTATCACCGACGTCCACGTCGTGCGTTACATGAGTAGTGAGACCTGGGTGTTCGGCGAAAACAGAGGGGTATGACCTGAACAGGCCTAGGACAGCAGCACCCTGGTGCTCAGGCAGGTGACTTACAGCTTGCCTAGCCTCTTGTTCAGTATTCCCCGCCCACTGTTCCGCGGAAATGACACAGTCCCAGCTATCCTCCTCAGCAGCATGACTGTCCCCACCTCCTTCTCCACCCTGGCCGCTGCAGGCCAGCACAGGGACAGTGAGAGGCTCTGAGGGGCGTCTCACATACTCTTTCATGAGGTTAACATGACATAACTGATGTTTTTTTCTACGGTCAGGTGTTGCAACGAGATAATCAAGGTCGGACAGTTTCTTAGCCACCACATACGGCCCAATAAACTTGGCAGAAAGGGGGTGTCCAGGCAAAGGTAAAAGCAACATTACCTCCTGACCCACCGAAAACTCCCGAAGCTTCACCTTGGCGTCATACTGGTGCTTCATGACCGCCTGTGCATTAACCAAGTTATTACCTGCCGCTGCCATGCAACCTATAAGTCTCTCCCGGCTCTCAAGGATATATTTAAGTACAGACCCCGGCTTCTCTTCGCCCTCCCAGATCTCTTTCACCATACTTAAAGGTCCTCTCACATTATGGCCAAAGACTAGTTGATTTGGACTGAACCCCAGGCTCTCTCCTGGGACTTCACGTGCAGCGAACAGAACATACGGCAGACCCAAATCCCAATCAGTGTCATGTTCTGCACAGTAACAGCGTAGCATACTCTTCAGGGTCGAGTGCCACCGCTCCAAGACTCCCTGACTCTCGGGATGGTAGGCTGACGACACTACAGAACATATACCGTGCAACTGAAGGGTTTGCTTGAACAATTTGGATGTAAAATTGCTCCCCTGGTCTGACTGCACCTCACGTGGAAATCCATAACGGGAACAGAACAATAATAAGTTTTTAACAACTGCCTTTGCCGAGCCGTTTCTCATGGGGTATGCGTCCGGGTATCTCGTAGCCACATCCATGATTGTCAACAGGAATTTATTGCCACTACTAGTAGGCGGGAAAGGGCCAACCAAATCTACTACAACTTTGCTGAACGGAGGCCCGGTGACAGGTATGGGAAACAAAGGTGCCTTCGGGATTGTCTGGTTAGGCTTCCCCGTTGTCTGGCAGGTCGCACACCCAGCCACCCATGCACAGACCTCAGCCTTGACCCCAGGCCACCAGAAAAACCTGCCCAATGCCGCCAATGTTTTTGTTACCCCCAAATGACCCGCCACCGGCACATCATGCGCCAGACACAATAAGGACTCTCTATACTTATTTGGAACAACCACCTGGTCTACTACCCTCGCACCGCCCTCCCACTTCGATTTGGGGTCTAGAAATCTGCGGTACAATATCCTGTTGAGCCTAAAGAAATCTCCCGGCTTCGCATCCCCATCTTCCTCCAACTCTATGGCACCATTGCTATAACGAGCTAGGCTAGCGTCTTGCAGCTGCTGCTCACTAATGTCCCTGGGCGTCAATGCATCAAGATGGTTTTGTAATAAGACATTACCCCGGCTAGTATGCTCTACTGCCTTAGTGGCTCTTGCTACAGCTCTTGCCTCACGCGAAGTCTTACCCAACTCTGCCTTGTTACACCCCATATCTGGGCCAGAGTCAACTCCCGTGTTTATTATAGGTCCAAGTACCGAATCACCGAGAAGTGCAGCAGAATCAATGTCCCTTTTCCTGCCCTTAGCAACCTTCTCCTGATCCTTCCTCCACTGTCCCCGAGGTTGAGTGCTAGGCTGTGCAGGAGCCGCAGAGCGAGATCGGGTTACCACACAGGCCATCTCATCCTGTTGGCACCTCCCAACCCATTCCCGATTCTCACCATCCACGTCGGCCGCCCTCTCGGCAACGACTAAGGGTGGAGTCCCGGAAGTGGGCACCGCAAAGTCGTTGCCGAGAAGAAGGTCGACGCCCTCAACTGGCAAACACTCAACGATCCCTACATCCAGCTCCCTGCACACCTCTCCCACTCTCAACTCCAACCTCACAAGTGGGTATGACCTCGTAGCATTTATACCCTGCACCACAACAACTCTGGCCGCATTTATCGGTTTCCCTGTGAAGTTCCTCAACAAAGTTTGCGAAGCCCCCGTATCCCTCAGCAAGTCAACCCTCCGTAGTTCACTCCCCCAGCTCACAAACCCGTGTCCCCCGATGGTTACAGAAAGTGTCCCGGACAGGTGTCGAGCCTTCCGTACGCTTCTTTACCGCGTGTGCCTCAGCTGCTGACAACCTACCCCGGGCAGTTGCTGCAGCCTTCAGAGACACACCGATACTGTGAACCAATGACACCGGCTTAGCGGGAGTGTTACTAGGGCACTCACGTGAATAATGGCCTAGCTTCTGACATTTGTAACATTTCACATCCCCAATGGGCTTCTTCCCTTGTGCGGGCGAAGAAGGGGCCTGACCTTTAGTAAACGGGAGAGGCTTGTGTTTGTAGGTGTTATTAGGTGCAATGCATTTAGTGTGGTTATGTGTGTCATAGGATTTGTTATTATCGAAAACTCTGGTGGGTGGGGTATAGCGCCCCTTCTGCCCTGACTCAGCCCTCTGAGCGGCACCGCAACCACGAATCAATGATAATCTGAGGTCTGCCATCTTGGCAGCCTCCTCTACTGTCTTGGGACATTTTTCCTTAATGTTCAGCGTTAGATCGGTTCCAGTACATTTGTAAAACTGTTCCAGATAGAAAAGTTGCTTAATTTCCTCAGCCGACTCTGCGTGCTCGGACCGAAACCAGTTATTACCTGCATCTGTTAAGTCCCGTGCGTGCTCCATAAAACTGACGTCGCTCTTCTTATTCACGCCACGGAACTTCAATCTATAAGTTTCGGGTTGCAGTTCGTAGGCCCGGAGCACAGCCTCCTTCACCAGTCCATACACTACACTCTCGTCCAGTGACAGTGCATCGTAGGCTTTCAACCCCTTACCCACTAGACGTGATGAAACTAATGCTGCCCATTTAACCTCCGGCCAGTCATACTCACGACACTTCTTTTCGAAACGAGCAAAAAACTCAGTCACTGCTGTCTCATCAAATGCGGGTACTAACTTAATTAAATGCGAAAGTGAGTCTGTAACCCGGTGCCCACCACCGAGATGACGCCCCGTGGTCTCTACTCTAGACTTCTCGACATCCATTTCAGCCTGGTACCTGGTTGCATCCTGATTGGCTTGGATTCTAGCAACCTCTATGCGTTCTATACTAGCCTGTTGTATCTGAGTCTCCTGCAGCTTAATCCGTTCTATACTAGCCTGTTGTATCTGAGTCTCCTGCAGCTTAAACTTAGCTAGTTCTAGCTGAAATAACATCTCAGGAGACAGGCCTGGGGGGGGAGAGCACAAAATGGGGGATCCACACCGAGACGTGTTTACGGGTAAGCCAGCTTGCCCTTGAGAACCCTCCTGCTGCATCATGCTAAGACTCGCTGGCTGAGGGCCCAGCTCAGGGGTAGAGTGGAATGGAGGCTTGGAGGGAACCCCCCAAGACCCCACTCCACCCACCGCCCCATCGCCATCACCCAACAAACATGCCACCAAATTCTTCTTGGGCCAACTGTCAGGACAGTCCCGCCCCAAAACCGTGGCTAAACAGCGAAGACCGTAACAATCAATAGCCTGCAGGCGCTGTTCGGTCAAAGGTGTCTGCAAAAATGCCCGGGCATCCCTCTCTCCACTTATAACACTCCCCTCCCTAAACATCTGTTGTACTTGCTGGTTACTAGGCTGTACCGTGTTATCCTCCCCCGTAAATGATGAGTCATTAGACATAGTGCTGGTTATACAATTGCTGTTCATAAAAAAAAAGAAGTGCTTATTACTAATTGCAGTCTCGACTCACAAAATGTTAAAGATGCTTGAATGACTCTACTCTAGACACCCCCAACGAAACAATCTGCAAGTCCACCAATACAATAATGACACAATAAAAATTCCTCCAATATGCAAGAAAATTCTAGCCAGCTCTACTAGGTAGCATAGAATAGTTCTCCAAAAAACATGTGATAGGATACTACTGAATCTTGTGCAAGGTCGCCATTTTGTTACGGCTGGATCGGCAATACATATTCGGGATTCTTGATCGTAGGACAGAAATGGCTTATGTGACAACGACACGCTCGATTCCAGTCCCAAATACTATATGCTCCAGACAACAAAAGCACCAACGCCCTACAGAGTTATCGTCTATGGTAACGAGGTACCTTAACTCGGCGAAAGTGTACAACAGGGGTAGGCTATGAGGCTAAACTCCCTCAGACATTTATAGGTTACGTTATTACTAAAGAAATGCAATACTCAAGAAACTACGTTAATATTAAGCCTCTAATAATGTAGAATAGAAGCAGGCTAAAGGTATGACAGTGAAATGCTAAATGACAAATGTACACGCCTACTTGAAAGCGCGTGCACTAGAATAACTGTCCCCTACTAACATGCACTAGCATGTAGCATACAAGATGTTCATGATCCAGTAGATACCTAATAATACACATGGAAGGAACATAAATAGTAGTCACTTATTATAAGAATGAATCTATACTTGGAATAACTAAAAGGTTGCAGGCAACAGTACTGCGCCGGTAGCCTACTACCGCATAGGCTACTTTGCTTCTCTCACTCTGTCTCCCCTCTGAGTCCGTATGCGCCCTACGCAACAGAACTCCGGACACAGCAGCAAAACGACAGTGCAGTTAATTGATACATGAAAGTATTAATAGTGTTGTCTTGTGTGTGAGTAATGTGTATTGTAAAGTGTTACATACATATACTTAAAGAGAGCTGCAATGCATAGTAAAATAAAGATATCACCCACTCATCATCCCCATGTGTTCTAGCTAGCAGGCCAAGTCACAGGAACAACGAGTCCCAGCACCGAAAGCGAGAACCCAGGAAAAGACTGCAGAGAACACAAGGACAGATAAATTACGTTACTCTACTATACCGGCACTACGAGCGAGCTGTAGTCTCTGGTACTGCACTCGCTCCTGGCTCGGTAGGCAAATCAAGGCTAAGTCCTCGCCCCTCTACAGACAACTCCTGGGCATGGTCGGGCTCTTACACATGGCACTAGTCTAGTCACAAATTGGATGATGAGCTGGGCATATAACTCGTGAACATGTAGAACGTTCACCAACTATCCTCATCAAGAAGATCGCTGTTCACATTAACCCCTTAAATCTAATACATGTAAATATATGCTTGTCCTAAGAGTAATACGAGAGGTGAGTGCTGAAACTCCTTTAGGACCTCAAGGGAAGGTTATGCATTTAAATAGAGAGAAGAATGAAATGAGAGTAATGTCGTCAGAGAGAAAGAGTGCAACCGTGAGAAATTGGGAGAGAGGGCAAGGGATGTTAGAATCTCAAAGGTTCTAGGCAACCTGATCATGGAACACACAGCGAGCCTCCAGGCAATGTGCAGCACGACAACATTGGGCAGCCCAGGCAGCATAGGCAGGCGGCAATGGACTACCAACCCTGTCGCACCTAGCTATAAGCGCAGGGCTGCCAACCGGTCCATACGTCTGGCAACCACCCCCCCGGCAGCGTGGCGCATTGCTACCCTCTCGCTCTGAAGTCTAACTCACTCTCTCTCTCTGAATTCCTATTGTCTTATCTATCAACTTCTCTATTGATACTACATATTAAATGGAAGGTCTCGACATGGCTTAAAACAAAACCCACCACTGGTTAGCACATGACGAGACCTTTGCAGAGATACAAAGAACAGTTATACGTTGTCACACTCAATATAAGCAGCCAGCACGGTACAGCGGTACACGGTACCGCACCGTGGCGGTACAGTGGAGTACCAAGGAGTACAATCAGGTTGCGTTGCCACGCACTGGGTGCGTCACAAGTGTTTTATGTACTGTTGGAATGGCTGTGGATGTGTGTGTAGTCTGTATTTAGCCAATTGGCGACATCTGAAACGAAGGCTTAGGGTGGATCTGTATGGTACCATTCTCACTATAGACGGTACCGTCTCGCCCGAAGGGTTAGGTAGCCATCAGCTTAGGTGAACCATATGATACCCATCTCGCCTTGTACCATTTTTGCCAACCCCAGATGGGACGTCACAACATCGTCCACTTATTCCAGGTACCTATTTACAGCTAGGTGAACTGAGGCTAACACATGAAAGGAGACAAGCCCAATTTGTCTCCGCCCGGCCGGGGATTGAACCCCCGACCCCTCGTGTGTGAGACGAGAGCTCTACCTACTAGGCTACGGGCTGTGTGTGTGTACTTACACTAGTTGTACTTACACTAGTTGTATTTGCGGGAGTGAGCATGCTCGTTAATTCCCGCCTCCTAAGATATGTTTGTCATACCGTGCTTTGAAACTATGCACTGATGGTGCAGACACTACTTCGGCTGGCAATTTGTTCCACCCACTAATCGAGTTGGTAGGAAATCTTTTACTTTTCAGATCAGATTTACTATTAAGCACTTTTAGTTTGTAGCTGTGACCTCTTGTTCTCTCACCTCCATCCCTCTCTATGAAGTTTTCTTGGTCGATTTTGTCAATACCTCTAACACATTTGTATATCTGAATTTGCTGTCCTCGTTTCCTTCTCTGTTCCAGTGTAGGTAGATTCAATCTCTCGAGCCTCTCTTGGTACTCCAAATTTTCCAAACCTGGGATCATCCTCGTAGCTGCTCTCTGTACCCTCTCAATTTTGTGGATATGTTTCTTCATGTGAGGGGACCACACTACAGATGCATATTCCATCCTGGGTCTTATTATTGCCGTTATTATTTGTTTCATGGTGTTTTCATTAAGATAATTGAAAGACATCCTGATATTTGCCAATAGTGCTAGTGATTCTCTCACTATCTTATTTACGTGGCTTTCTGGAGACATGTTATCCTTAAATTCTATCCCCAAGTCTTTTTCTTTTTCTGCTTTGGGAATCACTTTGTTTCCTAGTTTATAATCTTTTCTAGGTCTGTACTTGCTTTTACCCATTTCTAGAGTCTTACATTTCCCTGCATTGAACTCCATATTCCATTTGATGCTCCATTCATGGATCTTTTGCAAATCTGCTTGGAGCTCAAGGCAATCCTCCTGGGTTCTGATCGTTTTAAGCAGTTTAGCATCGTCCGCAAACATGCTCATGTAGCTTGTTAGTCCCTCAGGTAAGTCATTTACAAATATTAGAAACATGATTGGGGCTAGGACAGATCCTTGTGGTACCCCACTCGTAATTTGAGTCCAGTTTGCCGATTTCCCCCTTACTGTTGTTCTCATCTGTCTTCCGCTAAGGTAGCTCTCCATCCATTTCAGCAGTTTGTCTCCTACTTTTCCCTCATGTTTTAATTTCCACAGCAATCTCTTGTGTGGAACTTTGTCAAATGCCTTTTTAAAGTCTAGGTAGGCACAGTCTACCCATCCTTCTCTCTTGTCCACTGTGTCTATTACTCTAGAGTAAAAACTCAACAAGTTGCTTACACATGATCTGCCTCCTCTGAATCCAAATTGTCGGTCAGTAATTAATCTTTTGGATTCCAGGTAGTTAACCCATTTGTCCCTTATTAATCCTTCCAGAATCTTCATGAGGATGCTCAATAGTGATACAGGTCTATAGTTCAGTGGTTTATCTCTGCTTCCTCCCTTAAATATAGGAATAATGTTTGCTCTTTTCCATTCTGTAGGTACTATCCCTGTGTCCAATGATTTGGTCATTATGTCATATAACGGTATACTCAGTTCCTTAGCATTTTCTTTAATAATCCAGCCTGATACTCCGTCCGGTCCAGCGGCTTTGTTTGGATCCACCTTACTCATTTTGTCTATGAGCTCTGGTCTGTTAAATGTGACTTCCGGCATTTCCTCTGTACCTATCTCATTGGATTCTGGTGCAATGAATTCTCCTTCTTTTGTAAATACTGATGCAAAATTTCTATTTAGTTCTTCCGCAATCTCTGTATCCTCTTCTATGATTCTGTTTCCACTTTTAATCTTTACGATCGTGGCTTTTATCTTCCTTTTGCCGTTTACAAACTTGAAAAACATTTTTGGATTCTTTTCATAGTTCTCCACTATCCCTTTCTCATGGTTTGCCTCTGACCTCCTCCTCATTTCTGTGTATTTGTTTCTCTCCTCTTTATACTTTTGCCTGTTATCTTCCGAATCCCAGTTTCTCATCTTTTTCCAGGCTTTGTTTTTTGCTTCCTGTGCTTGCCTACATTCGCGGTTAAACCATACTTTGCGATTACTTTTTGTCCTTTTATTAACGTACTTAGGGACAAAAGTTTTTATACCAGTATCATAGATCTCCATGAATGCCTTGAGTTTTTTGTCTACCTCACTTTCAGATAACACCTGATCCCAATTTTGTGACTTGAAAAAATCCTGTAGTCCTTCGAAATCGGTTCTGGAATACATCCAGTGATTTTCCTTGTGCTTTTCCCTTCCCTTGGGTAGATTATACTTCAATAGTAAGTCTATGTCTAGAACTGCATGGTCGCTTTTTCCTAGTGGGCATAGGTACTGAATACTTTGAACCTCCTCCTCCCTTCTTGTGAATAGAAGGTCCAATCTAGCTGGTTGATCACTTCCCCTTACTCTTGTTGACTCTTTTACATGTTGGTATATAGAATTTTCCATGGCCATACTTAAAAATTCATAGCCCCAACTTTCCTCCCCTGCTCCGGCTTCAAGATCTTCCCAATTCACTTCCTTGCAGTTAAAGTCCCCACACATGACTATTTCATCCTTTGAAGCCAAGATATTTCCTAGCACACTAATTGTTTCCTTACGCATTAGGCTATGCTCCTCCTTACCCCATGTCTTCGTCTTGGGAGGTACATGCGCTACTATCACCACTATTTTTTCGTTTCCACCAATCTCTATTGCTAAAACTTCTGCTGTTGAAGTTTCTAGTTTTATCTCAGACACAATCAAATCTTTCCTAGTAAGGATGCACACTCCTCCTCCATGTCGAAATTTTCTGTCCCTCCTCCAAATCCTATATTCAGACCATCCTAGCAAATTTATATCAAGGTCTTCTCTTAGTTTTGTCTCAGTGAGACATACTATTTCTGGTTTCTTAGTATTGAGAAAGTCTGTTAGTTCTAGTTTCTTAGAGATTAGCCCATCGACATTGCTATATAGAATCCTTATACTTTCTAGTCCCCCATTACCTGCTCCAAGCGCCTTATCTGCGGCGGTCTGTTCCCTACCCTCTTTTATTTTTAGTTTCTTTTTACCGAAAGTTTCATAATCTTCCCCTTTCTTACTCCGTAAAAAAACTTATTCTTTTCTTGTTCTGTCCTCTTGCTATTTTCCTCCTTGGCGGTTTTCCTTAGTTCAGCCTCCTTCTTTCTCTCTTCTTCTGGTAAGTCTCGCCTGATGTAGATTTTGTCCTTACCCTCTAACCCTTTTAGCCTAGTCGCTACTGCCATGATTTCATCACAAGTCCTTCTTGACTTAAATTCAATTTTTACCAGTCTATTGTATTCCTTTGTATATTTTCCCAGCCTAAACATGTCTGATATTTCCTCCTTCCAGGTGTCCTCCTCATCTTTAATCGATTCCAGAATATTGTTGATGTGACCTTCATCCTGCTCTTTTCGTTTTGTCCAGTCTAGTTCCTCCTTTTCTTCCACCCCTGATATTATGAGGCAGTTAGCCCTACGACTTTCTTCCTGGATGGCCTGAGAGTTTTCGTGGATGCCTTGCTTAACCATACTTTTTACCTGGTCCTTTATCCTAACATCTTGCTGTTTCTGTTCATCCAATATCTTCCTGAATTCGTCACTGTGTACCTTGCTTACACTGTCTAAATCTTTTACCACTTGGTCTCTAGTCATGCCCCAAGCATTTTTACCTTCAGAGATACTGGTGTCTAGCCTAGTCATTATCACTGCCTTTTCTCTCTCCACTAACTCCAACCTGTTCTTCAACTCACCATTCTCTGTAACAATTTCCTTCTTAACTATCTCCAAGCCAGTCACTCGGTCCTCCAATTTCTTGATTTTGTTCAACAGCATGAAGCAAAATTTTCCAGTGTCCTCTGCGGTCCATGTTGTCATGAAACCGGGAAAATCCGGCTCTCCCTCCGATTCGTCACTCCCGCCTTTATCACCCCTCCCCCCCTCAGCCCCCTCGTCACCTTCATTCACCATCTTCCCCACCTAATTCCTCTTGAAGTTGGAACCAAATATCTTGCCTCTTGTGCTGGGTAATACTTAAATAGGCCATATAATATTACCCACCATACTGAGCCGAGAACTTCCCGCGCCGAAAACAACAATATTGTGCGGTCTCTTCGGATTGTTCACTCACACCCTCTAGTAATATCCACTAATAACCCACTTGCCAGCCGAAGTTTACTTGTTTTTTATCATCATCCTAATACCTGGAGTCCCCTTTACACATGAATAAGAGATAGACTATAGCTCACTCCCGCCTGCAACCATGTAAGTAGAAATCAGCTGGAGCCTGTGGACCGCTTCCTCTCGAGTCAGCTGTTGTGTGTGTAGTCACCTAATTGTAGTATACAGGATTTGAGCCTAAGCTCGTGTTGTCCTGTCTCTCTCTCTCTACATTTATCCAATTTTGCTTTAAAAGTTTGGATATTTCTTGCTCCCACCACCTCCCCATCCAACTTATTCCAACACTCAATGCTTCTATACGGGAAGCTGAACTTTCTTACATCAGACTTACATATAACTTTCCTCAACTTACAATCATGACCCCTGGTTCTTCCCTCGTCCCTCACCACAAAATCTCCCTTGTCGATCTTCTCAAAACCTTTCACACACTTAAACATCATGATCATGTCACCTCTCTCTCTCTCCTCTCCCTCAGCGTTGGCAGCTTTAGCCTCTCCAATCTTTCCTCATAAGGCAGGTCTCTAAGGCTAGCTATCATCTTAGTGGCAACTCTCTGAACTCTTTCCAGTTTTGTATTATGTTTTATAAGGTGTGGAGACCACACCACTGCTGCATACTCCAGTCTTGGTCGTATTATTGTCCCTATTATTTTTGCTAACATCTCTTCATCTAAATAATTCAGAGCTATTCTCATGTTAGTCAACACTGTATAGGTTTCACCAGTTATTTTATTTATATGCTGTTCAGGTGACAAGCTGTCTGCCACAACTACCCCTAGGTCTTTTGCTTTCACAGCTTTACTAATTATTTCATCTCCTATTTTATATCCCCAAGAAGGTCTATATTTACTTTTTCGCATCTCAAGAACCTGACACTTACTCGTGTTGAATTCCATTTTCCAAGTTTGACTCCACTCATATAACTTATCTAGGTCTCTCTGTAATTCTTCACAACTACTCCTACTTGTAATATGCTTCATTAATTTTGCATCATCAGCAAACATAGATATATATGAGCCTATTCCCATTTGAAGGTCGTTGATGAAAACCAAAAACATGATTGGGGCCAACACCGATCCTTGAGGCACTCCGCTTTTTACCCTTTTCCACGAGGAGAACTTTCCTTTTATTACTGTTCGCATTTCCCTCCCAATTAAATAGTTTTCCATCCACTTTAATAATACTCCCTCAACCCGCCCCACAGTCCTGAGCTTCCACAACAATCTCTTATGAGGCACCTTATCAAATGCCTTCTTGAAATCTAAGTAAATACAATCCACCCACCCCTCCCTCCCTTGTACAATGTCAATTACCCTATCATAGTAACTCAACAAATTTGTGGTACACGAATGACCTTTTCTGAACCCGAACTGCTTGCTTGAAATTATTTCCCTCTCCTCCAACATACCCACCCATCTTTTTCTAATAATCTTTTCACAAAGCTTGCATATAACACTCGTTAAGGATACCGGTCGATAATTTAGCGGGTCTTCTTTATTTCCACTTTTATATATTGGAGTTATATTTGCTTGTTTCCATTCTAAGGGAAGTTCCCCCTTGTTTAATGAGTGTTGAACAATATTAAAAATAGGTCTCACTAGTTGTTCAGAACATTCTCTCAATACCCATCCAGCAATGTTATCTGGGCCCATAGATTTTCTCACGTCCAATTCTTCCAACAATGATTTTAGTTCATCCTTGTTGACTTCTATCGACTCTAGTCCCTGTATCTCGTTCAATTCCACCACAGGTTCTACATAGTCATCCTCCTCCACAAACACGGATGTTAATGTATCATTCATAATTTCACACATACCCACTGTGTCTTCATATAATTGACCCTCTACCCTAAGCTTTGTTATTTTGTCCTTTATTTTTGTTTTGCCGTTGATATAACTATAGAACAGTTTGGGTTCTTTATTACATTTGTTTACTATATCTTTTTCAAAGTTCTTTTTCTCCTCTCTTATAGTCTTGACATAGTTGTTTCTAGCATTCTTATACTCATTCCATTTTTCCTCAGTGTGTCTCCTTCTCACTTTATTCCATGCAGAGTCCTTTTTGTTCTGGGCAATGTGACATCGCATGTTAAACCACTCTTTCTCCTTAACCAGCTTTCTATCCTTAAATGTTGGTACATATTTATCTACCCCCTCCCTGTAAATGTCTAGTAACATTTTTTTTTTTTTTTTTTTTTTTTTTTTTTTTTTTTTTCTATATTCCAACTTACTTCCTCTCGGGCATAGGCTGAGAGCCTTAACATTCACCGCTTTACAATGAACAGTGAAGCCCGTGAGGTCTTGTTCCAGTCTAGGGAGTGAGACATGTGAAGCACGCAGAGTTTAACGAGCACCTGCCATCTTGCCTTCACATGAGGCACGGTGCTCACTCCTGGCCCGAAACGACCCCATCTCTGAAGCCACCTCGTTCCCGCGCTTCACAGTCTCACCCCCTACACTCGGACTCTCACACTTACACACACACAACGCCACCTGTTGAGCAGATAACTCACCAGGCATTGCACCCCTATAGCATATTTTGAATATGGGAATATTCATACAGTGCTATTTAATCAGGGAACAATGAGGGTATTTTATTGACGTTTCGGTGGGCTTGTGGTAATGCACTGATACTAGGTACAGCACAAATTCCATCCCAATAATATCTTCCCATTGATACATCGGGATTTGAACCCGGGACCTTTGGATTACCAGGCCAGTGGCAAGACCACTCCACCACACCTCCCCTAACATGGTGTATTTAACCTGAATATTCTGTTCTTGCTCAATAAATGACCAATCTGTGCCCTTGCTGCAGTGGCCGTGGAGATAGAGAGTATTGGTAACAGAATGGATATCCTTGAGACTAAAGTTGCTGCCCCCGACATTCCCTTGTTTGCCAAGATAGTTCAGCAAACATTTGAAGAGACCAAAAAGGAGCCGACCAAACGCACCACTGAGGTGGTAGATGGTGGAAAGAAAAAAACTGTCTGGGACCATCAGGTCCTGGTAGTGAAGCTAAAAGACCGATCCTCCGAGCCAGTAAGCCCACCAGATACAAAGGCAATCGAGACTGCTTTGGCTTCGGTTCCGGTTAACAAGTTAACTAGAACTGATTCAGGTGTACTGGTGGTACGACTTCCATCCAAGAAAGCCAAAGAAGATGCAGGAAGGGCCATCAATCAGTGTTTGGGGGTGGACAGTGCCTTCAGTGTCTCCGAACCAAAGAAGATGATGCCAAAAATGACTCTGGTAGGCATTGCTAATGATGCTGAGGATAATGAGATCATTCCCAGCATCCTCAACAAGAACCCAAGAATAAAGTCCCTGGTCGACGATGGCTTAGCTATGAATTTGCTATTCACTAAGCAAAAGAGTGATGCACACACTAAGACTGCGGTAGTAAAAATGTCACCTGAAATACGCTCTTCCATTGTGGATGATGGCAATTCTGTGTATGTTGGACTTGTGAGATGTCGTGCATATGATCGCTTCTGGGTAACACAATGTTACCATTGCCAGGGCTTTGGTCATACCAGTGACAGGTGTTATCGGAAAAATGAGGATCCAAAATGCAACTTCTGTGCCGGTACTCATAACTCAAAAGACTGCACCAACAAGACTTCCCCCAAATGTATAAATTGTATGAGCTCCACATCAGTTACGGAGCCGCCAAATCATTTCGCCTCAAGTAGAAATTGTCCTTTAATGACAGCTCAGAGAAATAAAGTTATTGAGAACACCAATTTTGTAGGTTCAAAAAACTGAAAAATGCACATGGGAGCCGGTTGAAACTGGGTCTGTTGAATGTTCGTTCCTTGCGTAACAAAATGGATCATATTTGCGAGATCTTGGATGAACGTAACCTTGATGTATTATGTCTCACTGAGACCTGGTTGTTCGAGTCAGATCTGAATATTATCCAGGCGGCATTGCCTAAAACCCATTCCATAATAAATGTTCCTAGGCCTAGGGGAGATCATCCGGGTGGTGGAGTGGCAGTTGTCTACTCCACATCTCTGGTGAATATCTTGCAAATAAGCCATAACCCAGCCCCTCTTTATTATGAACTGTTGGAAGTGGAAATAAAACTCCATCAACAAATTCTAAGAATGGCAGTTGTCTATAGGCCTGGCCATCGCGGCACAGATAGGGGTTTTATGGAAGAGTTTGGGCAGTTTCTCGAGGAATTTTCTGCTAAAACCGGAAGACTTTTGATATGTGGAGATTTTAATTACTGGGTTGACAGCCCTCATCTGAAGCCATTCTCTCCTGAGTTCCTTGAGTTGACTGATCAGAACAATTTTGTAAACCATGTGTCCCACCCAACTCATATCTTAGGACACACCCTTGACTTGGTTTTCTCTCCTGTGGGTTGTGGTGGTGTTCTGGATGTTGATGTTGAGAATGCTGACCCTAATACCTCTGATCATGCTTTGATTACTTTCAGCTTTGATTTCCCTAAGCCACTCACACATGAAAAAGTAATCAGATTTAGAAATTATAAAAATGCAGACCTAAATTTGGCTAGCAGTGAAGTAAAACAGTACTTGGGAAGTATTGATACTTCCAACCTTACTTCAGATGAGCTGGTGGAGGTACATAGAAATGCACTTAAATTAGTGTTCGATCATCACTGTCCAGAAGTAGAGAAGAAAATCATAGTACGAGATGATTCGCCCTGGTATAGCACTCGAGTTAAATTTCTTAGAAGAACGCGTAGAAGAGCTGAACGTGAATGGCGGAAAAATAAAACAGACTCTACATGGTTGCAATATCTGTCAGCCAGAAGAGCTGTGGTCCACAAAATCAAAGATGAAAAGAAAGTGTATTATCAGGGAAAAGTTGACTCGTGTGGTAACGACCAGAGGAGGTTGGCTTCAATTGTAAACAGTTTACTTGGAAAAACAAGAGTCAGCTTAAGACCTTCTGTACCCGATGCCGAGTTGGCTGCCAACTTTGTGGCATTTTTTGCTGGCAAGATAACTCGCATAAGACAGGAACTGGATGATGCTTCTGTTGGTGAAGAACTTTCAGTTGTACTCCAACCCCGACACATTCCTAATAATGTCCTCTCATCCTTTCACTCAGTAGAGGTGGACATGATCTCGTCCTACATAAGAAACCTCAATAAAACATTTTGCCCGTTGGATCCCATAAATGTTTCCAAGCTACCAAGAGTCTATGATCACACAGTTGAGTTTATTTCCAAAATAATTAATAAGTGCTTCTCTGAAGGTAGCTTCCCACATTCTGAAAAGCATGCACTACTCCGACCTACTCTAAAGAAACCTGGACTTGATGTTGAGAACATGTTGAACTATCGTCCTGTCTCCAACCTGTCCTTCATATCAAAGATATTAGAGCGTGCAATACTTGACCAATTACAACCACTACTTCAGCAGAATGAAACTATCCCAATTTTTCAGTCTGCTTACCGACAGCATCATTCAACTGAAACAGCATTGATTAGAGTACATAATGATCTAGTTGAGAACATTTGCAATGGTGTGGCCTCACTATTGGTCTTGCTTGATCTCTCTGCGGCTTTTGACACAGTGGATCACGAGTTGTTATTGAGTGATCTTTATGATTGTGGTGTGCGTGACTCCGCTCTCTTGCTTCTTGGGTCGTACTTGTCAGGTAGATCCCAGAGTGTGATGGTAAATCAAGTGGTCTCGGACTCGACACCCCTGCAGTATGGTGTTCCGCAGGGATCAGTTTTAGGTCCTATCCTATTTATAATTTATATTAGCAGTTTGTCTCTTCTGCTTCGTGCACATAATGTCACCTTTCACTTTTATGCAGATGACACCCAGATTTATGTGAGAATCACAAATATAGTTGATATACGGAGTAAGATGGAATTGTTGATGTCTGATATCAAGAAGTGGATGAGAGCGAGAAAACTTAAACTAAATGATGGTAAAACTGATATTCTCATCATCCGAGGAAATAGAAGAGCTAATGATATAGTAGGTGCCCTCTCCATCAATGTGGGTGGATCTCAGCTGCGACCGGCCAACTCTGTTCGAAATCTGGGTGTATATGTGAACTCCCGATTAGATTTCAAAGAGCATGTAAACCAGATAGTTAAAAGTTGTTACTTGCACATCAGAAATCTCTATTTGGTGAAGCCGTTTATAACCAGACGTTGCCTCCTGACGTTGGTTCACTCATTGGTCTTCTCTCGTGTTAATTATTGCAATGCCCTGTTGGTGGGTCTTCCAAATTATATTTTGAAGAAAGTTCAGTCTGTTCTTAACAGGGCCGCAAGACTAATTTTTGGTGTTCCACCTAGAACTCCTACTACATCTCTTCACATAGAACTGCACTGGCTGCCAGTAAGAGCAAGAATAGAATTTAAGTTGTGTTTGGTGACTTTTAAGGTTCTCAAATTTGGTGAGCCTAGGTACCTTGCGGAGCTGCTCAGGCGCCCACCGGCACACCATGGTGTAGTTGTGCGTCATGACAATGACCCTTTTCGTCTTGACGAACCAAGGGCTTTCCAGCAGTCTTCTTTCTTTGAGAGGTCATTCTCCTACATGGCTCCGAGGTTGTATAACAGGTTGCCGCTGTCCATGAGACAACTGAGTTCTGTTGAATGCTTCAAGAGACAACTTAAGACTTTTCTCTTTGAGAGAAGCTATGATCTTGGGAGAGGTGTCATGACAGATGGCTATAGAGTTTAGGCTATTTTGCCACTGCTAGTGATTGTTAAATGTGTGTTGTATATAAGCCTTCTTTTGATGCATTGATTTTTGTTCTTTTTCTTTCTCTTTTCGAGCGCTAGTGAATTCTTCGGAAAAATTGGCGCTTATGAGAAATAAGTAACATGCTTATTATTATTATTATTATTAATCTATATTTGCAAAGTATCCTCGTAATGATTCATAATCTGCCTTACTATAATTTAGTCTATATTCCCTATGTTCCTCCTCTCTGCCTTCCAGAAATTCCACTGTCAATTCAAATTCAATCACAGCATGATCGCTTTTTCCCATGGGACTCAAATATGTTAGGTTCTTTATTTCTTGGGGGTCTTTGGTGAATAATAAGTCGAGTCTTGATGGTTCATCACCTCCTCTAAATCTTGTATTTTCCATAACGTGTTGTGTTAATAGATACCCCATTGTTAGTTCAAGAAATTTGCTACCCCAAGTATTTTCATTTGAACCCGCATCCAAACATTCCCAATCCACCTCCCCGCAATTAAAGTCCCCTGCAAGAATAAGCCTATTTTTCCTTTTACAAATAATTTCTAACATACGCAAGGTTTCCAAAATTAATTCATTATATTCATCGTTGCTCCAAGATTTAGTCTTAGGAGGTAAATAAACTGATACAATGTCCAATTTTGACCTATCATTATCCTCAATTTCAACTGCTACCACTTCAGCAATGCTATCACCAAGTTTTAATTCTTTAGCAGTAATTTTATTATCTACCATGATCAACACTCCTCCTCCTAGCTTTCCTAACCTGTCTCTTCTCCATGTACTGTATCCTGCACAACTAATTATATTCGTGTCTACCTCCTGGTTAAGCTTAGTTTCAGTCAAACATACTACCCCGGGCCTCTCTCTCTTTACATATTCGTCAAACTCAATCTTTTTGGAAATTAACCCATCAATATTTGTATACATGAACTTTGCGTTTCCAGTATTTTCCCTATTTTTCTCGTCCCTGCCCGTTCCTTTCTTTTTTGTACGTACCCCTCCCAATTTATTTCCTAGCTTGTCTCCTCTTCTCTTGTCTCCACCTGGACTGTTTCTCGCTCCGTTTCCACCTCCCCTCCCTCTGCCTCCACTTGGACTGTTTGTGTGTACTCACCTAATTGTACTCACCTAATTGTAGTATACAGGATTTGAGCCTAAGCTCGTGTTGTCCTGTCTCTCTCTCTACATTTATCCAATTTTGCTTTAAAAGTTTGGATATTTTTGCTCCCACCACCTCCACATCCAACTTATTCCAACACTCAATGCTTCTATACGGGAAGCTGAACTTTCTTACATCAGACTTACATATAACTTTCCTCAACTTACAATCATGACCCCTGGTTCTTCCCTCGTCCCTCACCACAAAATCTCCCTTGTCGATCTTCTCAAAACCTTTCACATACTTAAACATCATGATCATGTCACCTCTCTCTCTCCTCTCCCTCAGCGTTGGCAGCTTTAGCCTCTCCAATCTCTCCTCATAAGGCAGGTCTCTAAGGCTAGCTATCATCTTAGTGGCAACTCTCTGAACTCTTTCCAGTTTTGTATTATGTTTTATAAGGTGTGGAGACCACACCACTGCTGCATACTCCAGTCTTGGTCGTATTATTGTCCCTATTATTATTGCTAACATCTCTTCATCTAAATAATTCAGAGCTATTCTCATGTTAGTCAACACTGCATAGGTTTCACCAGTTATTTTATTTATATGCTGTTCAGGTGACAAGCTGTCTGCCACAACTACCCCTAGGTCTTTTGCTTTCACAGCTTTACTAATTATTTCATCTCCTATTTTATATCCCCAAGAAGGTCTATATTTACTTTTTCCCATCTCAAGAACCTGACACTTACTCGTGTTGAATTCCATTTTCCAAGTTTGACTCCACTCATATAACTTATCTAGGTCTCTCTGTAATTCTTCACAACTACTCCTACTTGTAATATGCTTCATTAATTTTGCATCATCAGCAAACATAGATATATATGAACCTATTCCCATTTGAAGGTCGTTGATGAAAACCAAAAACATGATTGGGGCCAACACCGATCCTTGAGGCACTCCGCTTTTTACCCTTTTCCACGAGGAGAACTTTCCTTTTATTACTGTTCGCATTTCCCTCCCAATTAAATAGTTTTCCATCCACTTTAATAATACTCCCTCAACCCGCCCCACAGTCCTGAGCTTCCACAACAATCTCTTATGAGGCACCTTATCAAATGCCTTCTTGAAATCTAAGTAAATACAATCTACCCACCCCTCCCTCCCTTGTACAATGTCAATTACCCTATCATAGTAACTCAACAAATTTGTGGTACACGAATGACCTTTTCTGAACCCGAACTGCTTGCTTGAAATTATTTCCCTCTCCTCCAACATACCCACCCATCTTTTTCTAATAATCTTTTCACAAAGCTTGCATATAACACTCGTTAAGGATACCGGTCGATAATTTAGCGGGTCTTCTTTATTTCCACTTTTATATATTGGAGTTATATTTGCTTGTTTCCATTCTAAGGGAAGTTCCCCCTTGTTTAATGAGTGTTGAACAATATTAAAAATAGGTCTCACTAGTTGTTCAGAACATTCTCTTAATACCCATCCAGCAATGTTATCTGGGCCCATAGATTTTCTCACGTCCAATTCTTCCAACAATGATTTTAGTTCATCCTTGTTGACTTCTATCGACTCTAGTCCCTGTATCTCGTTCAATTCCACCACAGGTTCTACATAGTCATCCTCCTCCACAAACACGGATGTTAATGTATCATTCATAGTTTCACACATACCCACTGTGTCTTCATATAATTGACCCTCTACCCTAAGCTTTGTTATTTTGTCCTTTATTTTTGTTTTGCCGTTGATATAACTATAGAACAGTTTGGGTTCTTTATTACATTTGTTTACTATATCTTTTTCAAAGTTCTTTTTCTCCTCTCGTATAGTCTTGACATACAGTAGTTGTTTCTAGCATTCTTATACTCATTCCATTTTTCCTCAGTGTGTCTCCTTCTCACTTTATTCCATGCAGAGTCCTTTTTGTTCTGGGCAATGTGACATCGCATGTTAAACCACTCTTTCTCCTTAGCCAGCTTTCTATCCTTAAATGTTGGTACATATTTATCTACCCCCTCCCTGTAAATGTCTAGTAACATGGTGTATTTTACCTGAATATTCTGTTCTTGCTCAATAAATGACCAATCTATATTTGCAAAGTATCCTCGTAATGATTCATAATCCGCCTTACTATAATTTAGTCTATATTCCCTATGTTCCTCCTCTCTGCCTTCCAGAAATTCCACTGTCAATTCAAATTCAATCACAGCATGATCGCTTTTTCCCATGGGACTCAAATATGTTAGGTTCTTTATTTCTTGGGGGTCTTTGGTGAATAATAAGTCAAGTCTTGATGGTTCATCACCTCCTCTAAATCTTGTATTTTCCATAACGTGTTGTGTTAATAGATACCCCATTGTTAGTTCAAGAAATTTGCTACCCCAAGTATTTTCATTTGAACCCGCATCCAAACATTCCCAATCCACCTCCCCGCAATTAAAGTCCCCTGCAAGAATAAGCCTATTTTTCCTTTTACAAATAATTTCTAACATACGCAAGGTTTCCAAAATTAATTCATTATATTCATCGTTGCTCCAAGATTTAGTCTTAGGAGGTAAATAAACTGATACAATGTCCAATTTTGACCTATCATTATCCTCAATTTCAACTGCTACCACTTCAGCAATGCTATCACCAAGTTTTAATTCTTTAGCAGTAATTTTATTATCTACCATGATCAACACTCCTCCTCCTAGCTTTCCTAACCTGTCTCTTCTCCATGTACTGTATCCTGCACAACTAATTATATTCGTATCTACAGTAAACTTCCGTTAATCCGACGACCGATAATTCGAATCTCCCAATAGTCCGAATTTTTGAATTTGAGGCCAAATCCGAATTCTCCCAATAGTCCGAATTTTTGAATTTGAGGCCAAATCCGAATTCACCCAATAGTTCGATTTTTTGGGCCTGTCAAGGCCTACTTCAAGTCGATTGGCCTTTCTGAGGACACCAAGGCTGTCCTATTCCTGGATAACTGCAGAGCACATCCATAACATGCACCAACGGGGCCGCCGATCAGATGAACCAGACAACCCTAGACCTGCAACAATGCCTCTCACAGACGACTCACGTACCAGCTCACCTGAACCTCTTACCACACCAGAACCTATGCCTCCTGCTGATTTTGAAGGCTGGGAGGACCTAGCATCCCCTGTGAAGGCCACTCCTGAGGTAGCCCCAGCCACCCCTGTGGTAGCTCCTGCCAGCCTAGCCACTCCTGAGGTAGCCCCAGCCGCCCCTGTGGTAGCCCCAGCCGCCCCTGTGGTAGCCCCAGCCGCCCCTGTGGTAGCCCCAGCCAGCCTAGCCACTCCTGAGGTAGCCCTAGCTCCCCCTTCAGATATTGAAGGCTTGGAGGATATGGCTGTGGAGTAATAATCAGTGAAGTGTAGTAGATTTAAGGACCCCCAAAAAAATATAAAACCAGCAAAATACAAAAAAAAATAAGTCTTTTTAAGTTCATTTTACATTAAAGTACACTTACAGTGCAGAGCAGTGATTATAAGTTACTAATATGGGGCTAGGGGGCTAGTGGCTGGTTGGGGGCTGGGTTGGGGCTGGTGCTGGGGGCTTATCTTCAATGCTACACATCTCTTCTCTTCATATAAGGTGAGTTAAAGTCATGATTAGTCATTATTATCATTATTATCATGCGTTTGTGTCTTGGTTTGGGTCTTCAAAAAAAAGTTGGGGGGGGGGGGTAACGTCCGATAATCCGAAAAATCCACTAATCCGAACGAGGGCCGGTCCGGTGCCCTTCGGATTAACGGAAGTTTACTGTACTTCCTGGTTAAGCTTAGTTTCAGTCAAACATACTACCCCGGGCCTCTCTCTCTTTACATATTCGTCAAACTCAATCTTTTTGGAAATTAACCCATCAATATTTGTATACATGAACTTAGCGTTTCCAGTATTTTCCCTATTTTTCTCGTCCCTGCCCGTTCCTTTCTTTTTTGTACGTACCCCTCCCAATTTATTTCCTAGCTTGTCTCCTCTTCTCTTGTCTCCACCTGGACTGTTTCTCGCTCCGTTTCCACCTCCCCTCCCTCTGCCTCCACTTGGACTGTTTCTCTCTCTATCTCCACCTCCCCTCTCTCTGCCTTCTCCCCCGTCACCCGCACCATCTCCCTTTCCCTCCCTACTTCGTCCCTTCGCTTTATATACCATTTCTTGAGTTTTCCCTCCCACACTCTCCAGAAAAACTTCTTTTCGTCTTCTTTCGTCCTTTCTCCATTCTTTACATTTGCCTCGGTTTGCAATTCCTTTCTTATGTTTCGATCCTCAATACTCATGTCTTTTCTAATTGTAATTTTCTTAAACTTGCTGGTCAAGTTAAGTCTCCATGTTACGTTCATTATTGCATCCACTGTTACCCTAGACCTAAACTGCACTCTCATTGGCCTTGTGTTTCCCTTACTATATTTACCCATTCTCCTAACTTCTTCAATATCATCTCTCCAGTTGTTTCCTTCTTCATCGACATGCTTGATCAATGTTTTTACCTTATTAATTTCTTCCTTATCCCTAGCTTTCCTCTCAATAATGTGCTCCTCTATATCCCCAAATACAATAATACACTTATTTCTATCTATTGTTTGTTTCACGCAGGACCTGTTCATTTCTCCTCATAGCTTTTACTACCACTGATTCTAAATCTTTATTTTCCCTTTCTGATTGTTTCTTTTGTTCCTTCATGATTTCCTTCATTGCCACTTCCTTCACTTTTCCTCCTTCGTCATTAACCCATTTATTGTGTTTCTCCTTAATCTCCTCCACATGTGTTTTCATTTCCTTGGTTTGCCCTTTGTATTCTTCAAGTTGCAATCTTAAAGCTTCATTTTCGTCCCGGAGTTGCCCCATATGAGTTTGAATTTCTTTTAGGCTAGCCCGACTCAAATCTTGTCCAGGCTCGATGTCCCCAGCCTGAGCACCACATATTGAACATATAGCCTCAATCTGTGAACTAACACTCACCTTCCACTCCTGCATATCCTCCTTCCACCTTTTAATGTCATTCAGCTCACATATAATTTTCCCTAGAATGCCCTCGGTCTCACCGACTTCAAATCCATCAAAGTCAGCCATATTTGTTTACATCCACTCGCATTCACAATCGCTTGAATTATTTTAACATTCGAAATATCCTCACTTGATTTTAATCTCAAATTATTTTAATACTGCATTATAATACAATATGTAATAATATGTGTGTGTGTGTGTGTGTGTGTGTGTGTGTGTGTGTGTGTGTGTTATTCACTTCACTTGCTTGTTTCGTCAAGGGGAATCCACGCAATGCGAGCTAAGCTCATTATTATCGCGCCTCCTTAACTGGGAATGTATTGCGTGAAATGCATGTTAAGTGTTTATGTATCGTTGGAATGGCTGTGGATGTGTGTGTAGTCTGTATTTTAGCCAATTGGCGACATCTGGAAACGAAGGCTTAGGGTTAATCTGTATGGTACCAGTCTCACCCGAAGGCTTAGGTTGACCAGTAGCTTAGGTGAACCATATGATACCCATCTCGCCTTGTACCATTTTTGCCAACCCCAGATGGGACGTCACAACGTCGTCCACTTATTCCAGGTACCTATTTACAGCTAGGTGAACTGAGGCTAACACATGAAAGGAGACAAGCCCAATTTGTCTCCGCCCGGCCGGGGGATTGAACCCCCGATCCCTCGTGTGTGAGACGAGAGCGCTACCTACTAGGCTACGGGCTGTGTGTGTGTGTGTGTGTGTGTGTGTGTGTGTGTGTGTGTGTGTGTGTACTTACACTAGTTGTACTTACACTAGTTGTATTTGCGGGAGTGAGCATGCTCGTTAATTCCCGCCTCCTAAGATATGTTTGTCATACCGTGCTTTGAAACTATGCACTGATGGTGCAGACACTACTTCGGCTGGCAATTTGTTCCACCCACTAATCGAGTTGGTAGGAAATCTTTTTACTTTTCAGATCAGATTTACTATTAAGCACTTTTAGTTTGTAGCTGTGACCTCTTGTTCTCTCACCTCCATCCCTCTCTATGAAGTTTTCTTGGTCGATTTTGTCAATACCTCTAACACATTTGTATATCTGAATTTGCTGTCCTCGTTTCCTTCTCTGTTCCAGTGTAGGTAGATTCAATCTCTCGAGCCTCTCTTGGTACTCCAAATTTTCCAAACCTGGGATCATCCTCGTAGCTGCTCTCTGTACCCTCTCAATTTTGTGGATATGTTTCTTCATGTGAGGGGACCACACTACCGATGCATATTCCATCCTGTGTCTTATTATTGCCGTTATTATTTGTTTCATGGTGTTTTCATTAAGATAATTGAAAGACATCCTGATATTTGCCAATAGTGCTAGTGATTCTCTCACTATCTTATTTACGTGGCTTTCTGGAGACATGTTATCCTTAAATTCTATCCCCAAGTCTTTTTCTTTTTCTGCTTTGGGAATCACTTCGTTTCCTAGTTTATAATCTTTTCTAGGTCTGTACTTGCTTTTACCCATTTCTAGAGTCTTACATTTCCCTGCATTGAACTCCATATTCCATTTGATGCTCCATTCATGGATCTTTTGCAAATCTGCTTGGAGCTCAAGGCAATCCTCCTGGGTTCTGATCGTTTTAAGCAGTTTAGCATCGTCCGCAAACATGCTCATGTAGCTTGTTAGTCCCTCAGGTAAGTCATTTACAAATATTAGAAACATGATTGGGGCTAGGACAGATCCTTGTGGTACCCCACTCGTAATTTGAGTCCAGTTTGACGATTTCCCCCTTACTGTTGTTCTCATCTGTCTTCCGCTAAGGTAGCTCTCCATCCATTTCAACAGTTTGTCTCCTACTTTTCCCTCATGTTTTAATTTCCACAGCAATCTCTTGTGTGGAACTTTGTCAAATGCCTTTTTAAAGTCTAGGTAGGCACAGTCTACCCATCCTTCCCTCTTGTCCACTGTGTCTATTACTCTAGAGTAAAAACTCAACAAGTTGCTTACACATGATCTGCCTCCTCTGAATCCAAATTGTCGGTCAGTAATTAATCTTTTGGATTCCAGGTAGTTAACCCATTTGTCCCTTATTAATCCTTCCAGAATCTTCATGAGGATGCTCAATAGTGATACAGGTCTATAGTTCAGTGGTTTATCTCTGCTTCCTCCCTTAAATATAGGAATAATGTTTGCTCTTTTCCATTCTGTAGGTACTATCCCTGTGTCCAATGATTTGGTCATTATGTCATATAACGGTATACTCAGTTCCTTAGCATTTTCTTTAATAATCCAGCCTGATACTCCGTCCGGTCCAGCGGCTTTGTTTGGATCCACCTTACTCATTTTGTCTATGAGCTCTGGTCTGTTAAATGTGACTTCCGGCATTTCCTCTGTACCTATCTCATTGGATTCTGGTGCAATGAATTCTCCTTCTTTTGTAAATACTGATGCAAAATTTCTATTTAGTTCTTCCGCAATCTCTGTATCCTCTTCTATGATTCTGTTTCCACTTTTAATCTTTACGATCGTGGCTTTTATCTTCCTTTTGCCGTTTACAAACTTGAAAAACATTTTTGGATTCTTTTCATAGTTCTCCACTATCCCTTTCTCATGGTTTGCCTCTGACCTCCTCCTCATTTCTGTGTATTTGTTTCTCTCCTCTTTATACTTTTGCCTGTTATCTTCCGAATCCCAGTTTCTCATCTTTTCCAGGCTTTGTTTTTTGCTTCCTGTGCTTGCCTACATTCGCGGTTAAACCATACTTTGCGATTACTTTTTTTCCTTTTATTAACGTACTGTACTTAGGGACAAAAGTTTTTATACCAGTATCATAGATCTCCATGAATGCCTTGAGTTTTTTGTCTACCTCACTTTCAGATAACACCTGATCCCAATTTTGTGACTTGAAAAAATCCTGTAGTCCTTCGAAATCGGTTCTGGAATACATCCAGTGATTTTCCTTGTGCTTTTCCCTTCCCTTGGGTAGATTATACTTCAATAGTAAGTCTATGTCTAGAACTGCATGGTCGCTTTTTCCTAGTGGGCATAGGTACTGAATACTTTGAACCTCCTCCTCCCTTCTTGTGAATAGAAGGTCCAATCTAGCTGGTTGATCACTTCCCCTTACTCTTGTTGGCTCTTTTACATGTTGGTATATAGAATTTTCCATGGCCATACTTAAAAATTCATAGCCCCAACTTTCCTCCCCTGCTCCGGCTTCAAGATCTTCCCAATTCACTTCCTTGCAGTTAAAGTCCCCACACATGACTATTTCATCCTTTGAAGCCAAGATATTTCCGAGCACACTAATTGTTTCCTTACGCATTAGGCTATGCTCCTCCTTACCCCATGTCTTCGTCTTGGGAGGTACATACGCTACTATCACCACTATTTTTTCGTTTCCACCAATCTCTATTGCTAAAACTTCTGCTGTTGAAGTTTCTAGTTTTATCTCAGACACAATCAAATCTTTCCTAGTAAGGATGCACACTCCTCCTCCATGTCGAAATTTTCTGTCCCTCCTCCAAATCCTATATTCAGACCATCCTAGCAAATTTATATCAAGGTCTTCTCTTAGTTTTGTCTCAGTGAGACATACTATTTCTGGTTTCTTAGTATTGAGTAAGTCTGTTAGTTCTAGTTTCTTAGAGATTAGCCCATCGACATTGCTATATAGAATCCTTATACTTTCTAGTCCCCCATTACCTGCTCCAAGCGCCTGTGTGTGTGTGTGTGTGTGTGTATGTGTACTCACCTAATTGTACTCACCTAATTGTAGTATACAGGATTTGAGCCTAAGCTCGTGTTGTCCTGTCTCTCTCTCTACATTTATCCAATTTTGCTTTAAAAGTTTGGATATTTCTTGCTCCCACCACCTCCCCATCCAACTTATTCCAACACTCAATGCTTCTATACGGGAAGCTGAACTTTCTTACATCAGACTTACATATAAGTTTCCTCAACTTACAATCATGACCCCTGGTTCTTCCCTCGTCCCTCACCACAAAATCTCCCTTGTCGATCTTCTCAAAACCTTTCACACACTTAAACATCATGATCATGTCACCTCTCTCTCTCCTCTCCCTCAGCGTTGGCAGCTTTAGCCTCTCCAATCTCTCCTCATAAGGCAGGTCTCTAAGGCTAGCTATCATCTTAGTGGCAACTCTCTGAACTCTTTCCAGTTTTTTATTATGTTTTATAAGGTGTGGAGACCACACCACTGCTGCATACTCCAGTCTTGGTCGTATTATTGTCCCTATTATTTTTGCTAACATCTCTTCATCTAAATAATTCAGAGCTATTCTCATGTTAGTCAACACTGCATAGGTTTCACCAGTTATTTTATTTATATGCTGTTCAGGTGACAAGCTGTCTGCCACAACTACCCCTAGGTCTTTTGCTTTCACAGCTTTACTAATTATTTCATCTCCTATTTTATATCCCCAAGAAGGTCTATATTTACTTTTTCCCATCTCAAGAACCTGACACTTACTCGTGTTGAATTCCATTTTCCAAGTTTGACTCCACTCATATAACTTATCTAGGTCTCTCTGTAATTCTTCACAACTACTCCTACTTGTAATATGCTTCATTAATTTTGCATCATCAGCAAACATAGATATATATGAACCTATTCCCATTTGAAGGTCGTTGATGAAAACCAAAAACATGATTGGGGCCAACACCGATCCTTGAGGCACTCCGCTTTTTACCCTTTTCCACGAGGAGAACTTTCCTTTTATTACTGTTCGCATTTCCCTCCCAATTAAATAGTTTTCCATCCACTTTAATAATACTCCCTCAACCCGCCCCACAGTCCTGAGCTTCCACAACAATCTCTTATGAGGCACCTCATCAAATGCCTTCTTGAAATCTAAGTAAATACAATCTACCCACCCCTCCCTCCCTTGTGCAATGTCAATTACCCTATCATAGTAACTCAACAAATTTGTGGTACACGAATGACCTTTTCTGAACCCGAACTGCTTGCTTGAAATTATTTCCCTCTCCTCCAACATACCCACCCATCTTTTTCTAATAATCTTTTCACAAAGCTTGCATATAACACTCGTTAAGGATACCGGTCGATAATTTAGCGGGTCTTCTTTATTTCCACTTTTATATATTGGAGTTATATTTGCTTGTTTCCATTCTAAGGGAAGTTCCCCCTTGTTTAATGAGTGTTGAACAATATTAAAAATAGGTCTCACTAGTTGTTCAGAACATTCTCTTAATACCCATCCAGCAATGTTATCTGGGCCCATAGATTTTCTCACGTCCAATTCTTCCAACAATGATTTTAGTTCATCCTTGTTGACTTCTATCGACTCTAGTCCCTGTATCTCGTTCAATTCCACCACAGGTTCTACATAGTCATCCTCCTCCACAAACACGGATGTTAATGTATCATTCATTATTTCACACATACCCACTGTGTCTTCATATAATTGACCCTCTACCCTAAGCTTTGTTATTTTGTCCTTTATTTTTGTTTTGCCGTTGATATAACTATAGAACAGTTTGGGTTCTTTATTACATTTGTTTACTATATCTTTTTCAAAGTTCTTTTTCTCCTCTCTTATAGTCTTGACATAGTTGTTTCTAGCATTCTCATTCCATTTTTCCTCAGTGTGTCTCCTTCTCACTTTATTCCATGCAGAGTCCTTTTTGTTCTGGGCAATGTGACATCGCATGTTAAACCACTCTTTCTCCTTAGCCAGCTTTCTATCCTTAAATGTTGGTACATATTTATCTACCCCCTCCCTGTAAATGTCTAGTAACATGGTGTATTTTACCTGAATATTCTGTTCTTGCTCAATAAATGACCAATCTATATTTGCAAAGTATCCTCGTAATGATTCATAATCCGCCTTACTATAATTTAGTCTATATTCCCTATGTTCCTCCTCTCTGCCTTCCAGAAATTCCACTGTCAATTCAAATTCAATCACAGCATGATCGCTTTTTCCCATGGGACTCAAATATGTTAGGTTCTTTATTTCTTGGGGGTCTTTGGTGAATAATAAGTCAAGTCTTGATGGTTCATCACCTCCTCTAAATCTTGTATTTTCCATAACGTGTTGTGTTAATAGATACCCCATTGTTAGTTCAAGAAATTTGCTACCCCAAGTATTTTCATTTGAACCCGCATCCAAACATTCCCAATCCACCTCCCCGCAATTAAAGTCCCCTGCAAGAATAAGCCTATTTTTCCTTTTACAAATAATTTCTAACATACGCAAGGTTTCCAAAATTAATTCATTATATTCATCGTTGCTCCAAGATTTAGTCTTAGGAGGTAAATAAACTGATACAATGTCCAATTTTGACCTATCATTATCCTCAATTTCAACTGCTACCACTTCAGCAATGCTATCACCAAGTTTTAATTCTTTAGCAGTAATTTTATTATCTACCATGATCAACACTCCTCCTCCTAGCTTTCCTAACCTGTCTCTTCTCCATGTACTGTATCCTGCACAACTAATTATATTCGTATCTACTTCCTGGTTAAGCTTAGTTTCAGTCAAACATACTACCCCGGGCCTCTCTCTCTTTACATATTCGTCAAACTCAATCTTTTTGGAAATTAACCCATCAATATTTGTATACATGAACTTAGCGTTTCCAGTATTTTCCCTATTTTTCTCGTCCCTGCCCGTTCCTTTCTTTTTTGTACGTACCCCTCCCAATTTATTTCCTAGCTTATCTCCTCTTCTCTTGTCTCCACCTGGACTGTTTCTCGCTCCGTTTCCACCTCCCCTCCCTCTGCCTCCACTTGGACTGTTTCTCTCTCTATCTCCACCTCCCCTCTCTCTGCCTTCTCCCCCGTCACCCGCACCATCTCCTTTCCCTCCCTACTTCGTCCCTTCGCTTTATATACCATTTCTTGAGTTTTCCCTCCCACACTCTCCAGAAAAACTTCTTTTCGTCTTCTTTCGTCCTTTCTCCATTCTTTACATTTGCCTCGGTTTGCAATTCCTTTCTTATGTTTCGATCCTCAATACTCATGTCTTTTCTAATTGTAATTTTCTTAAACTTGCTGGTCAAGTTAAGTCTCCATGTTACGTTCATTATTGCATCCACTGTTACCCTAGACCTAAACTGCACTCTCATTGGCCTTGTGTTTCCCTTACTATATTTACCCATTCTCCTAACTTCTTCAATATCATCTCTCCAGTTGTTTCCTTCTTCATCGACATGCTTGATCAATGTTTTTACCTTATTAATTTCTTCCTTATCCCTAGCTTTCCTCTCAATAATGTGCTCCTCTATATCCCCAAATACAATAATACACTTATTTCTATCTATTGTTTCACGCAGGACCTGTTCATTTCTCCTCATAGCTCTTACTACCACTGATTCTAAATCTTTATTTTCCCTTTCTGATTGTTTCTTTTGTTCCTCCATGATTTCCTTCATTGCCACTTCCTTCACTTTTCCTCCTTCGTCATTAACCCATTTATTGTGTTTCTCCTTAATCTCCTCCACATGTGTTTTCATTTCCTTGGTTTGCCCTTTGTATTCTTCAAGTTGCAATCTTAAACCTTCATTTTCGTCCCGGAGTTGCCCCATATGAGTTTGAATTTCTTTTAGGCTAGCCCGACTCAAATCTTGTCCAGGCTCGATGTCCCCAGCCTGAGCACCACATATTGAACATATAGCCTCAATCTGTGAACTAACACTCACCTTCCACTCCTGCATATCCTCCTTCCACCTTTTAATGTCATTCAGCTCACGTATAATTTTCCCTAGAATGCCCTCGGTCTCACCGACTTCAAATCCATCAAAGTCAGCCATATTTGTTTACATCCACTCGCATTCACAATCGCTTGAATTATTTTAACATTCGAAATATCCTCACTTGATTTTAATCTCAAATTATTTTAATACTGCATTATAATACAGGACAACACAAAATATCCTTATACTCAAGTTTAGGTGAGTTTATTTGACGAGCGCTGTAAACAGCTTGCTAGATCAGCTGATTTTCGGGAGCGTGGGTGCGGAGGTGTTGTCTCGTCGGTGGTTCGTGTGTGTGTGTGTGTGTGTGTGTGTGTGAGAGACAGAAGGCGAAATATGGAAGATGTGTGGTGTGACAGGTGGGGAAGGGAATAGGCCTAGCGAAGGAAGTGAATGCAGGCCTATTTCGGAAGTTAATGATAGCCTAGAGATGGTATTGAAAAGGGTAGATGAACTGGGAGCAGAGAATATGGCATTGAAGGAGCAGCTGAAGGAATACGAAGGACGATTCAAGGAAGTAAAGGAGTCAACTGCATGGACGGTGGTAGGTGAACAGAAAATTAAGAAGTTGGAGGATATTATGAAAGAGCAAAAGGAAGAAATGAATATGACAAAAAAAAAAAAATTGAGAGTGCAGTTGTAGGGGTCATGAAGAACAAGGAGAGTGTCGTGAGGGAGGCCATGGACAGAGATAGGGGTGTAATCATGCATGGAGATATAGAGGCTCATATGAATGATAATGGAGTGAGAAAAGTGAGGGATATGGAGAAAGTGAAGGAGGTCATGAAAGGTGTGGATGTGGACGGATATGGATGGGAAGGGCAGGTGGAGGAAGTCAGTAGGATAGGTAGATATAAAAGGGGAGAGATGAGACCTATAAGTGTACAGTTTAAAACCAGGGCAGTGGCAGAGACATTGACAAATTTTAGTTGGAGGCTAAACACAAATGAAGAACTGAAACATGTAAGACTAAAGAAGGATTTGAGCATAGAACAAAGAAAAAAAATAAAGGAATTACAAGAAAAGGCTGATGAAAATAATGGAAAGTTGGGTGAAGAGGATAAGAGCAATTTTTACTGGAGAGTGAGGGACGGGGAATTGAAGAAGTGGTATATACGAATAGAAGGGAGGGGGAGATCAGGGAGGGAAGAGAATGTGATAGGAGGTGTGACGGAGGAGGAGAACAGGATGGAGGTGTCACAGGGAGAGACAGGAGACAAAGTTGCAGACCCAGTAGTACTAAGGGGGGAGTAGGGTACGGACAGGAGGAGCAGGATGGTGTAGTTGCTGAAGGAATGGTAGATGGATTAAGGATTATGTTTAGTAATGTGGATGTGTTTACCCAGGACAAGAAAAGAGAACTGATATGTAGGTTGCAGGATGAAGAGGAAAAACCTGATGTCATAGCCCTACAGGAAGTAAGAAAAAAAATGCTAGAATTGAAAGGGAACTGGTGGAGTATAGTTTGGAGGGTTATGAGTTATATGAGAGGAATGCTATTAGAGCAGAGGTCGGAAGAGGACTGTTTATTTATGTAAGAAAAGAGCTCAAGGTAAATGAGGTAGATATGAGACAGCAGTATTGCGAGTATTTGTGTATTGAAGTAAAATGTGCAAGAGGATCAATTATAATTGCCTCTATATATAGAAGCCCAAATAATGGTAGGGAAGAGGATGATAACCTACTGAAAGCAATGGAGGAAATAGATAATAGAGAGAACAAATATAAGATTTTGATTGGAGATTTCAATTTGCCAAGGATCAACTGGGCAAATTGTACTACTCCAGCGGGACAGGGTAGCCTGGAAAACAAGTTTATAGAGAAAGTGAGAGATTGTTTTTTAACGCAACATATGACAGGGATGACAAGATATAGAGATGGGACGCAGGGGAGTGTGCTTGATTTGATTTTTAGCAATGAGGAGGATATAGTGGAACATGTCAATGTGGATAGCCCTATAGGTCGTAGTGACCATGCCTGTATAAGCTTTAGTTTCAATATTAAAACAGAGAGGGATAATAGAAGAAATACAAAAAAATATATACATGTATGATAGAGCAGATTATGAGCTGCTGAGACGGTGTTTGGACATTGACTGGGGGGAATACTTGAACGGTGAAGACGCTGAAGGAATGTGGAGGAAAATTAGAGTCAAACTGGAGAATGCTGTATCCAAAAGTGTACCAGTAAGGGAATACGTGTATAAGGATAAAACAAAATTGAGGAAAAGAACAAACCCAGAATTGCCAATGAAAAGAAAGCTTTGGACATTGATTAGAAGAAAGAAACGATTGTGGGAAAGACTAAAATTGTTAAAAAAGAACAGGGGGTCTAGTATAGAAGCTAAAGAAGTGGATCTGGAATGCAGACAAATAAACAATAAAATAAGGTGGGAGACAAGGAGACCCTCTGTCTCCGATCTTTCAGGAAGGCTTCTATCCATTTCACACATTTCTCCCCTATATTATAGCTTCTAACTTTCTCTATTAACCTTTTATGTGGGACCTTATCGAAGGCCTTCAAAAAATCACAATATACCACGTCTATTACATCACCATCTTCTAGAATTTGCATCCAATCATCTACCACCTTAATTAGCTGTAGTACCGTCGACCTCCCTGGCAAAAATCCGAACTGTCTCCCACTGAAAAGTTGGTTTGACTTCATATGCTCCATTATTCCTTCTCTAATTACCGTTTCCATTAGTTTACACACAACTACTTGTCAAACTGACTGGTCTATAATTCCCTGGGTCATTTCTCTTTCCCTTCTTAACCCTCAGTTCCCGGAAGGGCTCTTGAACGCCCATAAAAAAGCATGTATCAGGTACCCGGAAGGCCTCTTAAACATCCATGACGTCACAGCCTGTGAGCTTGCTGTGCGAGGCGTCGGTCCGACGCATGTAAACAACAGCCGGCTGGACCGACGCTCCGCATCTCCGGCCACAAGAAGGAGAGCGTCGCTTGTTCGTGTGTGCCTGTATGTTGTTGTTAAGTATCGAAAAGTGGTGTAAAGTGGCTGTTTTGGCCATAAAGTTATCTCCAATGAAATCATCATCACAGCTCAACCAGTTGACTTAGAGACCTCTACTTAATGCCATTCTACAGGTAAATAACACAGCTACGCTTGGGGATGCGCGGGAATGCGGGAAGCAGTCTGATTAACGAATATACGGTAGCCTAGCCTAGACGTTTTTCGGCCAAAACACCCGGGTTTCGAGGAATATATATATACAGTAAAAGTCCGTTAATCCGACGACCGATGATTCGAATCTCCCAATAGTCCGAATTTTTCAATTTGAGGCCAAATCCGAATTCACCCGATGGTCCGAATTTCAAGAAGTTGGTCCGAATTTCAAGAAGTCCCAAAGTCCCCTTTTTGAGGCATTAGGCCACTCAAATGACACATAATGGAGCACACACATATCATATTGTCATTGTAGCCTATTACCTACTTCAAAACATTCAGATTAATGGTCAAAGGAAGCTACTGATATAAACGTAAACACCTTCTTCTTCTTCTTCTTCTTCCACATCGTCTGCTAACGCATCCTTGGGACGCTCCGATGCGCTACTGGCTTGCACCGCATTTTCTGCAAGCGCATTCAGTCTTGAGCTTGAAAACGCACCTTTGGATGTATTAGCCTTGAGCTTGAAAACGCACCTTTGGACGTTCCGATACGCTACTATTTATAGTTCAGTGATCGGAGCGTCCCAAGGGTGCTTTCAAGACAACAAGACAAGGGTGCTTTCAATACAATATAATATAACAGAGCACATCACAAAAGGAAAATCATAAAAGAACTTCTCAGGGAAGTGCCGTTGTTAAGGCATTACTTCCCGAACCACATCTGATCTTCAAGAGCAAGACAAACTCGCTAGTAGACGGAAGAAGAAGAAGACGTTTATATCAGCAGATTCCTTTGACCATTAATCTGAATGTTTTGAAGTAGGTAATAGGCTACAATGACAATGGTAAACTTTTGAAGTGATTTCATGAACATATGATATGTGTGTGTGCACCATTGTGTCATTTGGGTGGCCTAATGTCTCAATGTTTTCGTCATACACAGGTTCATAGGGGTAAAGTCCTATAATCCGAAAAATCCACTAATCCGAACGAGGGCCGGTCCGCTGCCCTTCGGATTAACGAAAGTTTACTGTAATACATAGCCGGGGCTGGAGGGTTAAATATAGCTGTTATGTTCGCCTCTCTCCAGTCCATCGGGATTTGTCCTGTATTAAACGATACCTCAAATAACATTTTCAATGGCTCTACTAACATCTCACCTCCTTCCTTTATGATTCTTGGGTGTATCCCATCCGGTCCCGGTGACTTACTTCTGTTCATTTTTTCTATAGCCCTTATGCCTATGTTAATATGGCCTCGTTCCGGGCTCCTCTGAGCCCGGGTTAACCTGGATCACGGTGGTCGAGAACCAAGATCATCATAGGGGGTACCCCTTAATCATTCCTACGGTACGTCATTGGGTTGGAGCCACTGAAAGTAGGAAATAAAAAAAATAAAAAATAGCACAGTTTGAACACCGCGCCCACGCGCGCTCCGGTCTTCCTCAGCTTCCCACACACCTGCAGTTGGCTGTTCCTCCCAGGAACCTTCTCTAATGTATTATCAAGTTGAGCATGTGTATGGGAAGGGGATGGTGGGAGGGCACTTTTCGTCATTGACTCCAGGAGCCACCAATAAATATTAGGTTTTCCTTCCTTCCCTTACGGGTTGTCAAAACCGTAATTTATTGGTGGCTCCTTACGTCAATGACGACAGAGCCTAGAATATCACGACCGGTGGAGGGACCTACATAAGCTCATCACGCTAAACCGCGAGAAACTAATAGGAAAACTAATAGGAAAACCAAAACGAAAACTGTGACATGTGTCTAAATATAAGAGTATAGTCGTAAGAAAAAGATGTATAAGGCGGGTACCATTAACCCTCCAGCCCCGGTTATGTATTATATATATATTCCTCGAAACCCGGGTGTTTTGGCCGAAAAACGTCTAGGCTAGGCTACCGTATATTCGTTAATCAGACTGCTTCCCGCATTCCCGCGCATCCCCAAGCGTAGCTGTGTTATTTACCTGTAAAATGGCATTAAGTAGAGCTCTCTAAGTCAACTGGGTGAGCTGTGATGATGATTTCATTGGAGATAACTTTATGGCCAAACCAGCCACTTTACACCACTTTTCGATACTGAACAACAACATACAGGCACACAAGAACAAGCGACGCTCTCCTTCTTGTGGCCGGAGATGCGGAGCGTCGGTCCAGCCGGCTGTTGTTTACATGCGTCGGACCGACGCCTCGCACAGCAAGCTCACAGGCTGTGACGTCGTGGGTGCATATGAGGCCTTCCGGGTACCTGTTACATGCTTTTTTATGGGCGTACATGAGGGCATCCGGGAAGGAAGGGTTAAAGAAGCCTTATCTCGGAAAGACAGAACTACTGAGGTGTGAATACTGATAATTGTATATCACAAAAATAAAATTCAAATAACTTTATGTATTTATAGTTGCAATAACGTATCGATCTTGTTATGTAACAGATCTAGTGCAGTATGAGGGTCAAATAAGGTGGGGAAAGAAAGTGTTAGCATCCCTTTTGCAAAGATAATGAAGGTAGCTGAACCTCAGGTAATCGCAAAATCCCATGATAGGCACATATGGTCCGCTACCATTAGTTTTACTAAATGGGTGTTCTCAGGGGAAGATATATCTCAGACGGTCCTGTTGGCCCTCTAGCAATGCGTCCCTAGCCATATACTTGTCGGTACTTCCGGAGAAGTCCCAAATTACCAAACATAGCTGTAGAGCAGGATGATGCCCCCCAAAGCCATTAAGAAGAAGGGTATGTTTATTCAATGCCTCGTTACCAGGGTGTAAGGTATTAGAAAGTGCGTCCTACCTGTCACCTTAAATGAAAAAAAAAGGGGGGGGGGGGGGCACGTTAATTCCAGGACAAGTTGGCAGGACACACAATCCGGAATGGATAACAAGAGTGCTATTACTGCACTAGATCTGTTACATAACAAGATCGATACGTTATTGCAACTATAAATGCATAACGTTATTTTAATTTTATATTTGTGATATACAATTATCAGTATTCACACCTCAGTAGTTCTGTCTTTCCGAGATAAGGCTTCTTTAATGGTACCCGCCTTATACATCTTTTTCTTACGACTATACTCTTATATTTAGACACATGTCACAGTTTTCGTTTTGGTCTTCCTATTAGTTTCTCGCAGTTTAGCGTGATGAGCTTATGTAGGTCCCTCCACCGGTCGTGATATTCTAGGCTCTTATGTCATTGACGTAAGGAGCCACCAATAAATTACGGTTTTGACAACCCGTAAGGGAATGAAGGAAAAACTAATATTTATTGGTGGCTCCTGGAGTCAATGACGAAAAGTGCCCTCCCACCATCCCCTTCCCATACACATGCTCAACTTGATATTACATTAGAGAAGGTTCCTGGGAGGAACAGCCAACTGCAGGTGTGTGGGAAGCTGAGGAAGACCGGAGCGCGCGTGGGCGCGGTGTTCAAACTGTGCTAATTCTTTTCTTTTTATTTCCTACTTTCAGTGGCTCCAACCCAATGACGTACCGTAGGAATGATTAAGGGGTACCCCCTATGATGATCTTGGTTCTCGACCACCGTGATCCAGGTTAACCCGGGCTCAGAGGAGCCCGGAACGAGGCCATATTAACATAGGCTCTTACGTCATTGACTCCAGGAGCCACCAATAAATATTAGTTTTTCCTTCCTTCCCTTACGGGTTGTCAAAACCGTACTTATTCTAGCATGGGAAAACTCTATTAGTTCTAGTGCCGGTGCCTGTTTGATGGGAATAGTAGGCACTGCATCATCCGACTCCACTGTTAGTACCCCCCCAAAGTATTTCCCCAGCACCTCTGCTTTCTCCTTATCAGTCTCCGCTCTACTCCCATCATCCAACCCCCCTACCAGCTCTGGGATCCCTACTCTTCTTGTTAACTTTTCCTGAATGTACTTCCAGAATATTTTTGGATTATCCTTCACATTTCTAGCAATCTCTCTCTCCCTCTCCTTCACCCCCCTCCTTGTCTCCCACCTTATTTTATTGTTTATTTGTCTGCGTTCCAGATCCACTTCTTTAGCTTCTATACTAGACCCCCTGTTCTTTTTTAACAATTTTAGTCTTTCCCACAATCGTTTCTTTCTTCTAATCAATGTCCAAAGCTTTCTTTTCATTGGCAATTCTGGGTTCGTTCTTTTCCTCAATTTTGTTTTATCCTTATATTCCCTAACTGGTACACTTTTGGATACAGCATTCTCCAGTTTGACTCTAATTTTCCTCCACATTCCTTCAGCGTCTTCACCGTTCAAGTATTCCCCCCAGTTAATGTCCAAACACCGTCTCAGCAGCTCATAATCTGCTCTATCATACATGTATATTTTTCTATTGCTTCTATTATCCCTCACTGATTTAATATTGCAACTAAAGCTTATACAGGCATGGTCACTACGACCTATAGGGCTATCCACATTAACATGTTCCACTATATCCTCTTCATTGCTAAAAATCAAATCAAGTACACTCCCCTGCGTCCCATCTCTATATCTTGTCATCTCTGTAATATGTTGCGTTAAAAAACAATCTCTCACTTTCTCTATAAACTTATTTTCCAGGCTACCCTGTCCCGCTGGAGTAGTACAATTTGCCCAGTTGATCCTTGGCAAATTGAAATCTCCAATCAAAATTTTATATTTGCTCTCTCTATTATCTATTTCCTCCATTGCTTTCAATAGGTTATCATCCTCTCCCCTACTATTATTTGGGCTTCTATATATAGAGGCAATTAGAATTGATCCTCTTGCACATTTTACTTCAATACACAAATACTCACAATACTGCTGTCTCATATCCACCTCATTAACCTTGAGCTCTCTTCTTACATAAATAAACAGTCCTCTTCCGACCTCTGCTCTAATAGCATTTCTCTCATATAACTCAAATCCCTCCAAACTATATTCCACCAGTTCCCTTTCAATTCAAGCATTTTTTGGTCTTACTTCCTGTAGGGCTATGACATCAGGTTTTTCCTCTTCATCCTGCAACCTACATATCAGTTCTCTTTTCTTGTCCTGGGTAAACACATCCACATTACTAAA
Organism: Lithodes maja; assembly: GCA_037953745.1. Classification (NCBI taxonomy): domain Eukaryota; kingdom Metazoa; phylum Arthropoda; class Malacostraca; order Decapoda; family Lithodidae; genus Lithodes; species Lithodes maja. The sequence continues at coordinate 18,183 of JBAKBP010009046.1, read as the reverse complement.
CATAATCCTTAATCCATCTACCATTCCTTCAGCAATTACACCATCCCGCTCCTCCAGTCCGTACCCTACTCCTCAGTTAGCACTACTGGGTCTGCCTCTTTGTCTCCTGTCTCTCCCTGTGACACCTCCACCCCGTTCTCCTCCTCCGTCACAACTCCTATCACATTCTCTTCCCTCCCTGATCTCCCCCTCCCTTCTACTCTTATAAACCACTTCCTCAATTTTCCGTCCTTCACTCTCCAGTAAAAATTTCTCTTATCCTCCTCATCCAACTTTCCATTATTTTCATCAGCCTTTTCTTGTGATTCCTTCATTTTTTTCCTTTGTTCTATACTCAAATCCTTCTTTAGTCTTATGTGTTTCAGTTTATCATTTGTATTTAGCCTCCAACTAAAATTTGTCACAGTCTCTGCCACTGCCCTAGTTTTAAACTGTACCCTTATAGGTCTCATCTCTCCCCTTTTATACCTATCTATCCTACTGACCTCCTCCACCTGCCCTTCCCATCCATATCCATCCTCATCCACACCTTTCATGACCTCCTTCACTGTCTCCATATCCCTCACTTTTCTCACTCCATTATCATTCATATGAGTCTCTATATCTCCATACAAGATTACACCCCTATCCCTGTCCATGGCCTCCCTCACGACACTCTCCTTGTTCTTCATGACCCCTACAACTGCACTCTCAAAACTTTTTTTGGTCATATTCATTTCTTCCTTTTGCTCTTTCATAATATCCTCCAAATCCTTGATTTTTTTTTCACCTACCACCATCCATGCAGCTGACTCCTTTACTTCCTTGAAACATCCTTCGTATTCCTTCAGCTGCTCCTTCAATGCCATATTCTCTGCTCCCAGTTCATCTACCCTTTTCAATACCATCTCTAGGATATCATTAACTGCCGAAATAGGCCGGCATTCACTTCCTTCGCTAGGCCTATTCCCTTCCCCACCTGTCACACCACACATTACACACAGTGCCTTAACTTTCTCACCAATATCCCCCTTCCATTTCTCCGTATCACTCATCCACTTTTCCAAATCCTTCACAACAATAATAACCTCTTCTAACTTCTTATCTGTGCTCTGATATGATAGAGACTTTTAAGATAGTGTCAGGAAAGTATGATGAGGATGTGTGTGAAGGTATCTTCTTGATGCGGGAGGGAACAAGAACGAGAGGTCACTCTAAGAAAATTTACAAAGAAAGAAATAGACTTGAGAAGGCAAAGAACTCATTTTGTGATAGAGTGGTAAATGAGTGGAACGCACTGCCCCAGTATGTAGTCGATTCCGAATCAATAAGGGAGTTTGAAAGTAATCTTGATAAAGCATGGGGAAGACAAGATTTGAAGTTTGATTATAAAGCAAAAATACAGAATAGAATTTTTTTTGCGTCTGCTACCGCCGCCGCCAACACCGTGAACGACCGCAGCAGTGCAAGTACTGGTACTGAGCTGGATACACAGACCTAGTTTTCCTTTTTCCAGAGGATCTACTGTAAGAAACTAAGAAATTACCTCCTGCCTCCTCTGCGGATTGGACGAAGTCTGACGGCGTGAACGATATCAAATCGTTCAATACGCTAACGCAGGAGTTGGATACAACTCCGGTTCGAGATCAGTCTCACAATCCAGTCCTGCAGGTGGGGCAGGTAGGTCTAGGCCCGTGGGTGGACTGGGAGGCTGAGGCGCAACAGTTTGCAGCTACCATAACGTCAAAATCCTCCCATCAAATCCCTCAAGACAACCACATTTGGTTCTCAATGCCTATAAATCAAGCCGGAGGGGTGCCTCTTGCTCTTTTTGAAATCCTTTCTGCCCCTTAATTGCCTCTTTGGGATTTGCAGGAACCCTTTTCTACCCCCCCCCCCCCCCCCCCCCTCTTCGGCACATCTGGACAGAGACTTTAAATTGAGGAATAAAGCTTTTAGACTATTTTCACAATTTATACTGCATCGCCAAATAGCCCAGTCCCTCACGAGGACCATAGCCGCTATTTCTGATCAGGATGTTAGGAAGGCCACCGATTTATCCCGGTGGCTTCTATTACAGAATTCCATCCAGTCCTTGGGGGACATCCGAATAGCCTTGTTGGAGGCTGTTCGTGCACATCAGGACTTGAGAGTGTATATGGTTAAGAAGTTACCGGACGACATTAGTCGCCGGGTAACCCTTTCACCTGTGTTAACTGCCTCTTTGCTCAACCCTGAAACTTGGAAGGCAGTGTATAATATGGTTGACAGCTTGCAGCCGAGTACTTCCCAGGCTAGGAAGGAGCACTTTAAGAAACCGTACTCCAAACCTAAGAGTGGGGGTAAGTCACAACCTCAAGGTGCTAAGCCCTTTCAGGGCCCTATATTTATTAGTGGCCCCTCCATCATTGACGAACATGCCTATTACATAAGGCATCCTCTTCAAACACTAATCCGCCGTAGTTTGAATCTACCGCGCAGAGCATTTAAAATCTGAGGAGCCTTCATCATGAGCGCACGCGACCTCACTCATGGCTTCAGTCATTATGAATTTGGTTCTCACTACGAAAAAACTTCGTAAAAAATAAAAAAACAAAAAGAAAATAAGAATAACTATCCAATAAGCTTTCCATCATATCGTGGATGTACTTGTGTGGATCTTTGACCAGACGCTGATTCAGGCGTCATTCTTCCTTCGCTGCTCTGCGGTCAGCCGGCCCGGACGTGTCTCTCCACGCTCCGCTGGTTCCGCATTTGCTGCGTCCCTAGTGAGTTTTTTCTCATTTGTTTACTCCGGGATGTATCGAGTAAGGTTAGGATATGCGTAGCAGGAGTGTCCTGGGCTGGTTGCCCGCAGTGCAGTGTATTTTGGGTCGTGTGTTTGGGGCATCTATTTCGGATGTACCCTCGTGGTCCTGTTGTGGACAGGTGAACTTTTTCACAGTTAGCTAGCTTTGTGATGCAGGCGGCTTTCATTACGCGTTTTTGCTTCCTTTTATCTTTCTGATGAGGTAGCGTATTTTTGCTGACGTTCCCAGCGTATTTTTCTTCACTTAGTGAAGTTTTATCTGGGTCCCGAGTCAGTTGATCCCTTTGCCGGAAGTATTTGCTACAGTGGTGTGTTGGCGGTGGTTCCTGTTGTGATATAATTCAGTGCTTTTTGTTTATATTCCGACTTGTTAATGTTATCCGTCTGCCTAGGCCTAGCCAGCCTTTCGTAGCTTTACCACATATACAAGTGTTATTGATTTATTTTCTAAATATGTACTACTGTGTCATGTGTGTCCTGGTTTAGTTGTGTATTGGCTAATTCCACGGACTATTTATGTGTCCTGGGTTAGTTGTGTATTGGCTAATTCCACAGACTATGTTGGGCCCGGCGTTCGTTGTGTTTTGGCTACGCCTCGGTCCGGTGGTGCGTTCAGATGGTATCTGGACGGGGTGGGTTTTTTCCGGCGGGTTTTTTCTCGGTTTCACCTTGATAACCCCGGCTGGTTGCCGAGTTTTGGCCACGCGTGGTTTAAAAACAGGCTTGTTTCCCCGGCGAGTGGGTGTCTGTGGCTCCCCAGGACTGCGTCTCTGGGGTGCCTGTTTCAGGCTCCTTATGATTCCCGGCGGGTTGGCTGTACCCATCTAACAGTGTTCATACAGACACGTGTTGTTTGTAGTTTTTTCGGTTTTGCAAAGCCAATATAAAACTATGCTGTTGTTGTATTTCCTCCCCGGCGATCTTTTACAAAGAAGTGGGGTTAGGAACAATTGGGGTTAACTTTTAAACTTTAAATCACCCGGCGGGTGCAACCTGGAAGGGTGGGATGCCCGAATTTGCAAAATTCAGTTTAGTTGACCAGACAATTGAGGGATGCATTGTGTATCGCCTCCTTCAACATACGGCGCTTTAGGGCACAATTGGGGTTAACGTTTTTTAAACTAATATTCACACCCGGCGGGTGCTCCTTGGAGGGATGGGAATAACGAATTTACAATTCAGTTGGTTAACCAGACAATTGAGGGATACGTTTTGTATCGCCGCCTTCAACATACGGTGATCTAAAAGATACTTCGGGAGAAGTTAGATCTCGTATATTTGTCAGGCTTCCCAGTTTTTGATCTACGAGATAATTCGGGGGCCGGCGTCTTTTTTATTTATTTTGTTTTCCAAAATTGAATCTTGAAACAAACACCACCGGAAAGACTTAATCAGTTATAAACGCCATGGTGGTCTTTATATATTATGTCAGAGGGTATTCATAAATCTTTTTGACATATTAAGATATTCTGAAATCTTTTACTTAGGAAACCCCACCGCGTAGCGAGCTGTAGTCGTTGAGTATTACGTCTCGTTACCCGGCGGGTTATTTAACACTTGTGTGCGAACATGTTTGGGTTAACCTTATGAGCATTAATTCCTGGAAATTTTCTTTTTTTCCAGAGCTGGGTCCCGGCGGGTTTATGCAGAACCTGGAGTAAGTATCCCACCAGTTTCTGTCATGGCTACCTTTGCCCCGGTTTTTGCTTTATGCATTACGCCCTCCTGTTCAGGTATCCCTATTTTTGCGCACACCCTTTGTATAAAATGTGTTAAAATGTCTCGTTTGGTGTGGGTTACCTTTCCGGCGTTTTTTCTCGTTGCTCCGAGAACACCGTTTTTGTTTACCGAGTTTTAGTCAGGATGGCTCAAAATAGGTAAGTTACCCCGACGAGTTTGGTCGCTTGAGGGCTCATAAGAAACTGCGTTTTCTGTGGTCGAGCCTGGGATCAGGCTTCCTGTGTTATTCATTACTTTATGCATTACGCCCTCCTGTAATGTATAGTTTAGTGTGGGTTACCTTTCCGGCGTTTTTCTCGTTGCTCCGAGAACACCGTTTTTGTTTACCGAGATTTAGTCAGGATGGCTAAAATAGGTAAGTTACCCCGACGAGTTTGGTCGCTTGAGGGCTCATCAGAAACTGCGTTTTCTATGGTCGAGCCTGGGATCAGGCTTCCTGGGTTATTCCCGTCGAGGGGGGCTCCACACAGTTTTCTAGGTGATCAGGCTGACACCTGTTGGACTTGGTTTTCTCTGCTTTTCAAAGCCATTGAAACAATGCTGTCTGTTTGTTTGGGCTTTACCTCCCGGCGACCTTTTTACAAAGAGGTCTGGGGCAGGTATAACTGGTTTGACATTGCATATAAAACCCGGCGGTTGTACCTTCGGGTGGTTATATTAACGGATTTGCGATTCGAGATAATTTGCCAAACAATTGATTGATACAATAGGGTATCACGGCCTTCAAGACGGCGATCTATGAGGGCTTCTGGGAGAAGCCGGATTAGAGATTAAGATAGGCTTAGACTTTTTATGGGATAAAAAGATGCCTGAATCTTACTAGTGTTTCAAGTGTCAAGGGATACTTGAAAGACTTCATCTTTAATAAAGATATGCTTCATCTTTATGAGGATTAAGAAATTATGCTTAATTCTTTTGGACAGGTAAAAGATATGCTGAAATCTTTAATAAGCCATTGAAACAATGCCGTTTGTTTGTTTAGTCTTTCCCTCCCGGCGACCTTTTTACAAAGAGGTCTGGGGCAGGTACAATTGGTTTGACATTGCATATAAAACCCGGCGGTTGTACCTTTGGGTGGTTATATTAACTGATTTGCAATTCGCGATATTTGTATTTCCTCCCCGGCGATCTTTTACAAAGAAGTGGGGTTAGGAACAATTGGGGTTAACTTTTAAACTTTACATCACCCGGCAGGTGCAACCTGGAAGGGTGGGATGCCCGAATTTGCAAAATTCAGTTTAGTTGACCAGACAATTGAGGGATGCATTGTGTATCGCCTCCTTCAACATACGGCGCTTTAGGGCACAATTGGGGTTAACGTTTTTTAAACTAATATTAACACCCGGCGGGTGCTCCTTAAAGGGATGGGAATAACGAATTTACAATTCAGTTAGTTAACCAGACAATTGAGGGATACGTTTTGTATCGCCGCCTTCAACATACGGCGATCTAAAAAGATACTTCGGGAGAAGTTAGATCTCGTATAGTTGTCAGGCTTCCCAGTTTTTGATCTACGAGATAATTCGGGGGCCGGCGTCTTTTTTAGTTTTTTTGTTTTCCAAAATTGAATCTTGAAACAAACACCACCGGAAAGACTTAATCAGTTATAAACGCCATGCTGGTCTTTATATATTATGTCAGAGGGTATTCATAAATCTTTTGGACAAATTAAGATATTCTGAAATCTTTTACTTAGGAAACCCCACCGCGTAGCGAGCTGTAGTCGTTGAGTATTACGTCTAGTTACCCGGCGGGTTATTTAACACTTGTGTTACTCAGTTACTTGTTCGTCAAGGGGAATCCACGCAATGCGAGCTAAGCTCATTATTATCGCGCCTCCTTAACTGGGAATGTATTGCGTGAAATGCATGTTAAGTGTTTTATGTACTGTTGGAATGGCTGTGGATGTGTGTGTAGTCTGTATTTAGCCAATTGGCGACAACGGAAACGAAGGCTTAGGGTGGATCTGTATGGTACCATTCTCACTATAGACGGTACCGTCTCGCCCGAAGGCATAGGTAGCCATCAGCTTAGGTGAACCATATGATACCCATCTCGCCTTGTACCATTTTTGCCAACCCCAGATGGGACGTCACAACGTCGTCCACTTATTCCAGGTACCTATTTACAGCTAGGTGAACTGAGGCTAACACATGAAAGGAGACAAGCCCAATTTGTCTCCGCCCGGCCGGGGGATTGAACCCCCGACCCCTCGTGTGTGAGACGAGAGCTCTACCTACTAGGCTACGGGCTGTGTGCGAACATGTTTGGGTTAACCTTCTGAGCATTAATTCCTGGAAATTTTCCTTTTTTCCAGAGCTGGGTCCCGGCGGGTCTATGCAGAACCTGGAGTAAGTCTCCCACCAGTCTCTGTCATGGCTACCTTTGCCCCGGTTTTTGCTTTATGCATTACGCCCTCCTGTTCAGGTATCCCTATTTTTGCGCACACCCTTTGTATAAAATGTGTTAAAATGTCTCGTTTGGTGTGGGTTACCTTTCCGGCGTTTTTTCTCGTTGCTCCGAGAACACCGTTTTTGTTTACCGAGTTTTAATCAGGATGGCTCAAAATAGGTAAGTTACCCCGACGAGTTTGGTCGCTTGAGGGCTCATAAGAAACTGCGTTTTCTGTGGTCGAGCCTGGGATCAGGCTTCCTGTGTTATTCATTGCTTTATGCATTACGCCCTCCTGTAATGTATAGTTTAGTGTGGGTTACCTTTCCGGCGTTTTTCTCGTTGCTCCGAGAACACCGTTTTTGTTTACCGAGTTTTAGTCAGGATAGCTAAAATAGGTAAGTTACCCCGACGAGTTTGGTCGCTTGAGGGCTCATCAGAAACTGCGTTTTCTATGGTCGAGCCTGGGATCAGGCTTCCTGGGTTATTCCCGTCGAGGGGGGCTCCACACAGTTTTCTAGGTGATCAGGCTGACACCTGTTGGACTTGGTTTTCTCTGCTTTTCAAAGCCATTGAAACAATGCTGTCTGTTTGTTTGGTCTTTACCTCCCGGCGACCTTTTTACAAAGAGGTCTGGGGCAGGTATAATTGGTTTTACATTGCATATAAAACCCGGCGGTTGTACCTTCGGGTGGTTATATTAACGGATTTGCGATTAGAGATAATTTGCCAAACGATTGGTTGATACAATAGGGTATCACGGCCTTCAAGACGGCGATCTATGAGGGCTTCTGGGAGAAGCCGGATTAGAGATTAAGATAGGCTTAGACTTTTTATGGGATAAAAAGATGCCTGAATCTTACTAGTGTTTCAAGTGTAAAGGGATACTTGAAAGACTTCATCTTTAATAAAGATATGCTTCATCTTTATGAGGATTAAGAAGTTATGCTTAATTCTTTTGGACAGGTAAAAGATATGCTGAAATCTTTAATAAGCCATTGAAACAATGCCGTTTGTTTAGTCTTTCCCTCCCGGCGACCTTTTTACAAAGAGGTCTGGGGCAGGTACAATTGGTTTGACATTGAATATAAAACCCGGCGGTTGTACCTTTGGGTGGTTATATTAACTGATTTGCAATTCGCGATAATTTGCCAAACAATTGATTGATACAATAGGGTATCACGGCCTTCAAGACGGCGATCTATGAGGGCTTCTGGGAGAAGCCAGATTAGAGATTAAGATAAGCTTAGACTTTTTATGGGATAAAAAGATGCCTGAATCTTACTAGTGTTTCAAGTGTAAAGGGATACTTGAAAGACTTCATCTTTAATAAAGATATGCTTCATCTTTATGAGGATTCAGAAGATATGCTTAAATCTTCTGGACAGGTAAAGATATGCTGAAATCTTTAATATGAAACTAAAGGACAACGAAAAGTAGTGGTGGAGTGCTACGGTTCGTTGACCGGCGGTTTTGAGGCACATATTTTGTACCATTTTTTGGGTGTAACCCTATGAGCATTAATCCCCGGAACTTTCTCTTTCCAGGGCGGAGTACCGGTATTGCACCAGGTGACCAGGTAGTTCCCGGGGGCGGGGTAGTTTTCCCCCAGTCTCTGTCGTGTCGGCACTTGAACCTCTCATTGCTGTATGTTCAACGCCGTTAAGCTCAGGTAGCCCTATCTTATTTTTATTTGTTAATGAAATAATTTAATAGCTGAATCATAATAAACATATATATTTTCTATGATTATATTATGATAATATTGTGTTTATTTATAGTAATTTATTTTAATACAATTAAATATAAATTAAATTAATTAATATACTTTATGATTTTGCTCACCAGCTCTGCTTTCAATGTGTTAATGAGCTATGGGAGCTTTTAATTATCATAAACCTTTACGGGACTCGGACGAGGGCTCCCATTCAGGGAGTATACCGAGCTCGCAAGCGAGGGACAGCCACAGCCAAGGTGTATGGCGATACTCACTGTCGTACCTCACCCGCCGGACGATAACGCCGGCGGGCGGACCTGACGCACTGATGACGGACGGGAACAGGTTGAGTTCCATTTATCTATTTTCCGCCGCCAAACGTGTCTCTTTTGTGCCACGTAGTCAACAAACTACAGGATTAGCGAGGCGTAGTCTCGCTAATCGCGCCCCTGTGGCCGGCGCAGTGTGGTACCAGCATTTGAACACGTGGTGCCCGCACCCAGTGTCACTCCTGGTCGGATTGTTCCACTTAGAAAACAATTGGCAACCTAGAAACCTCGCGGACTTGTTCATTTTGGACATTCAGGAGGCCAAGTGGCTAGCACCATTTGGTAGCGACGTGACCAAGATATTCACGAATCAATATACCCAGTCTACAAAGCGACAGTTTCAATCACATTGGCAAGCTTTTACGTCTCGGATTCTTAGAAAAAAAAAAAACTGTGCCCTCGGTGGCGTTGGTTGTTTATTATTTAATTTATCTGTTCATGCATAAACATTTATCTGAAAGTGATTTATGTGGGCAGGTTTTAAACTCCGCCCACCTCCCCGTCAGCTCAGGCCTACATGGTCTCTGGACAAAGCATCGTCGTTATTCTCGTTCCCGTATGTACCAAAGACTGCAGATTTTACAAAAGGGCAGTATTCCTTATGGCTTTGGCTACCGGGAACAGAGTATCTGAGCTGGCGGCGATGAGCAACGCACCTAATTGCCTCAGGTTTGATAGGCTTTATGAGTGTATTCACATTGCACCTTCCCCAGGATTCATAGCCGAGATTGAGCACAGTGAACATGTGTTTTCAGAGTTCACGGTGCCGGCGTTAAACAGGGGAAAGGTGCACCATCTTTTTTGCCCAGTGCAAGCTCTAACCAAATATTTAAGAGTGGCACCTCTAAATCACCAGGGTGCTTTATGGGTCGCAAGTCCGGGTGAACGCTTGATGGAGCGTACACTGGCTTCTCTCTTGGTCGAGGACTTTAAAGAGAAGAATCCCGGCGTTGTGGGTAAGACCCACGATTTACGCAAGGGGACAGCCTCTTTACGTTTCCTTAATAATCTTTCGGTGGAAGTTATTACGTCCACACGGTTGTGGGCCTCTAATCAGGAGTTTTTGCCTCGATACCTTTCAGTAGCTCTGGACAAACCTTCCTTGCCATGTATAGCTTTACGGCAGAGGGTCTAGGTGGCCCTTTTAGTCACGTTTTGTTTAATTTCAAGAAAAAGGGGGGGGAGGGTGCAGTCAGTGTGACATAGGACACCCTAGACCCCTCCGGAGTATGTGTTCGGAACATACGAGCTGTGATACTGGTTGTAGGCATTGTATTATAAAATTTCTCTGTAGTATTCATTGCAGGAAATTGTGCTAAAGGCCAATAGTAGTGTTACAACAATTCTTGTTGTAAATAGCTTTGGCTGTGAAGCATTAGATTTTTGAGAAATCTCGGTAGTTGCAACTACAACTTTTACTTTTGAAGTAATTATTTCTGCATAAGTACACGAGTTCAGTACTTCTACGAATGTACAAGAATTCATTTATGTTTGGTTATATTTTTAGGAATATATCCACTAGTTAATGGGGTTTATATGTGCACATGTAGACTTATAAGTTTTTAGTTTTCACCACTTACTTTAAGTGGGGTGCCTTCTTAACTAGCAGATCTGTGCACAGAGTCTCAGAGTTAACCCTTTTTCAAGCAGGCTTCTTTGAAGCACGCTCCTGCTTGTACCCCTTTTTGAAGATTTAGGCTGTATAAAGTTTATGCACCCGAATATCTCTTTTTTACAAAAGTAAGAATACTATGTGGTTGTTTGATTATCTGCTTTTCTAGAGTTATGATATGATTACGAATGTCCCTCTCCAGTCTTAGAAATCAGGCATGTTCGTCAATGATGGAGGGGCCACTAATAAATTATAGGTTTGACTCCTGTAAGGAGATAAAGAAAACCTAATATTTAGTAGTGGCCCCGTAATCATTGACGACTGGGGCCTTCCCGACCATCCCCTTCCCATTCGTTGATGTATTAAGGATTTTGGTTTACTTGATATGTCAGTGAAGGAAGAATGATGCCTGAATCAGCGTCTGGTCAAAGATCCACATAAGTACATCCACGATATGATGGAAAGCTTATTGGATAGTTATTCTTATTTTCTTTTTCTTTTTTATTTTTTACGAAGTTTTTTCGTAGTGAGAACCCAATTCATAATGACTGAAGCCATGAGTGAGGTCGCGTGCGCTCATGATGAAGGCTCCTCAGATTTTAAATGCTCTGCGCGGTAGACTCAAACTACGGCGGATTAGTGTTTGAAGAGGATGCCTTATGAAATAGGCATGTTCGTCAATGATGGAGGGGCCACTAATAAATACTCCCCTGTGTCTCAGGAGGCGGAGGTCATGGTACAAGAAATGATTGCCAAACGGGTCCTTATACAGATAGATCCCCTTCAGCCAGTGTTTATGTCAAGACTCTTTTTAGTGCCAAAAAGGGACAGTGGGCAGATGCGACCAGTTCTAGATCTCTCGCATCTGAACACCTTTATAGAGAACTCATCCTGACAGTTCACCAGCTCAGACTCGCACTTCCGCCGCAAGGTTGGATGTGTTCGATAGATCTCAAAGATGCCTATTGGCATGTCCCTATCAACAAGAGGTTCCAAAAGTTTCTCGCTCTCAGAATCCGACACGAGACTTATGTCTTTCAAAGGATGCTGTTCGGGTTAAACCTAGCACCAAGAGTATTTACCAAACTCGTCCGGCAAGCTCTTTTCCCCCTGTTAGTTCAAGGAATACAGGTGTTTTGGTATCTGGACGATTGGCTAGTAGTGGCGAACTCTGTAGAATTATGTCTAGACCATGTCAACCAGGTGTTAAATCATGTACAAGCCCTAGGGTTCAAGGTGAACTTGGCAAAGTCGCACCTTGTCCCCTCAAGGACGATTCAGTGGTTAGGGCTGATCTGGGATACCGCCGCTCTGACTCTGACTCAGAGTGCGGACAACCGCGACAGATTTCGAAGAAAACTGTTCCGGTTCCTCCACAGTCTGGATACGACCAGGAAAACGTGGGATTCCCTGATCGGTTCTATCGACTGGGTACAAATAAATGTCAAGTTGGGCCGATTGAAAACCAAGCGATTAATCATGGAAGGCAACAAAGCCTTCCCTCTCTTGCCGGAGGAGAAATTATGGCCAATTCCTCCATTAATACATACCTTACTATCGGCCTGGACCAAGCAAGACGTCCTCTACTCAGTCACGTCATGGGTTTCTCCCCCGCCTACGGTATGGATAGACACGGACGCCTCGGGGACCCTGGGTTGGGGGTATCAGTCAAGTCTAGGCCACCAAGGGCAAGGCATTTGGGGGACAGACAAACAGTCACATATCAACAAGCAAGAGCTTTTAGTTCCCCTGTTTTTCTCCAGATTCATGGCACAACATTAAAGAACAAATCAATAGCATTCCGAATGGACAATCAAACCGCAGTTTTTTGCATTCAGAAGCAAGGCTCAGTGAGGTCACGAGAATTGTTGAGAGTTTCAGATTTTTTGTTTTACCCTAGCCGACTCGCTAGGGATTTCCCTACATGCTACCTACCTCCCCGGCGTAGCGAACGTCTGGGCAGATGCTCTATCTCGCCGGCGGAGCACTCTAGTAGAATGGACAATCAAACAGGCTATCTTCAACAAGATGATTGCAAAGCCGGCCCGTCCACAGATAGACTTGTTTGCGTCAGCAGAGAACCACAGACTTCCACTCTTTTTGACCCGGCGCGGGGGGACCCGATGCATTGCTGGTGGACTAGAACAAGTGGACCTCAATCTATCTGTTCCGCCACCAGACTCTGTGTTAATGTGCAAAGTCATTCACAAACTGAGGGATTACCGGGGCCAGGTAGCGTTGATCGCACCTCTTTGGCCAGCTCAGGTATGGTACCACCAATTGCAACAGTGGTGCCGACGTCCCTCCCGGTCTCTGTCTTCCACTTGGAAACGATTGGCAACCTTCGGACCTCGCTCAGTTTTGCCTTGTGGATATTTACTATGCCAAATAGCTAAATCAATTTGGACCAAGTGTCACCCAAAAGCTCATGAATCAATACACACCGTCGACCAGGCGACAATATCAATCACATTGGAAAACCTTTACAACCTGGATTGTTGAGTCAGAGCAAAAGACTGCCTCGGCAGCCTTAATCTTCAAGTATTTAGACTATCTTTTTGAGCAGAAACATTTTTCGGTCATAACGTTAAAAAATCATCTGTCTGCCATTAGGACCCCCTTCCTTGACCTGACCGGCCTATCTGTTCCGCAGGCGGAGGAGAAGGGTTTTATGAGGGCGTGTTTTAAGCTTCGTCCACCTCCCCGCGAGCTCATGCCAACCTGGTCCCTTGATAAAGCTCTAGAGTTGCTGCAATCACGCAAATATAATAATGCGCCGGACTTTGATTCAATTTTAAAGAAAGCCGTTTTTCTCATGGCACTTGCTACCGGAAACCGGGTCTCTGAGCTGGCGGCGATGAGCAACGAACCAAACTGTCTCAGGTTTGGGAGACTACACGACAATGTTCAAATCGCGCCGTCTCCCTCCTTTATTGCTAAGAACGAACATTCGGAAAACAAATTTCTGAATTTTCCGTCCCGGCCTTAAAAAGAGGCCTCATTCATCACATTTTATGTCCTGTGCAAGCCCTCACAAAGTATATGAGGATTGTGCAACCTCGCCAACTAGGTGCTTTATGGGTTAACCGACTAGGTAAGCGCATTACAAAACGGAAGTTAGCTTCCTTGCTTGTCGACGTGATCAGGGAAAGCAGTCCCGGCGTGATAGGCAGGGCTCACGACATTAGGAAATGGGCAGTGTCACTCAGATTTTTACAAAAAAATTTGATTGATGATATTGCTAAAACCCAACTTTGGGCTTCCAATCATACGTTCCTAACACGCTACCTGTCGGTTGCCCTAGATAAACCAAAGCGTACCTGTGTAGCTTTACAGCAACGGGTACAGTAGGTCTTATGATATTGTTTAGTTTAAAAAAAAGGGGGGGGGGGGGTATAGTCCATATCCCCCTGTACCCTTGGAGAATTGTGATAAATCACGAGCTGTGATAGGACGGGTTCTACAGTCCAGGATTAGTTGACTTATTTTTAAATCCTAAGAATTTATCGCATAGTAGCAACTATGTCTGTTTACCAGTGTACAATGATATGAATGTACAATTAAGTTAAGAACAGAACGTATACCTACGGCAGAGTTATCGTTCTATAGGACACAGGTGTGTCACTTTTTTTCATGCAGACGATCGGGTGCACCGATCTAACCATGAGCAAGCAGTTTCTTAATGCCACGCACTGCTAGCAAATCTTTTATACTGTTTTATATTTGTATTACATACAATAAATCTGAAGAAAATGTTATCCAGATTTTTTCTTCCCTAAGGTGAGGATATTTTTTACGAATGTCCCGCCTCCAGTCTTGATATTCAGGCGAAGTCGTCAATGATGGAGGGGCCCTATTAAATTATAGGTTTGATTCCCAAAGGGAAGTAGAGAAAACCTAATATTTAGTAGGGCCCCGTAATCATTGACGACTCGGGCCCTCCCAACCATCCCACTTCCCATTCGTTGATTTCTATAAGTTTCTATCTATCTATCTATCTATTGCCTGATGCCGTGATCCCCGAAGGGGTGGCCACGAACGAACCGCCCCCATGCACCTCTGTTCCCAGTCAGTCGACGCCCCTCCCCCCAACCAGCACCGCCTTCATTCATGTAGTTCCTCACTCCATCCTTCCACCTCATATTCGGTCTACCTCTCCCCCTCTGTCCCTCCACCTCGCTCTCGTACACCCTCTTGGTCATTCTCTCGCTTTCCATACGTTCCATATGGCCGAACCATCTCAAGTTGTTCCTTTTCACACTTTCCAGCACATCTACCTCCACACCACACCTCCTTCTTACTTCCTCATTAGTCTGTCTATCCCTCCATGTAATTCCGCACGCACTCCTTAAGTAATTCATTTCCACTGCTCTCACTCTTGGTCTGAGTCTCTCAACCAACGTCCATGCTTCGCTTCCGTAAGTCAGTGTCGGGATTACCACACTGTCATGCAAGGACTTCTTCACTTCCATACTGACCACCCTATTTCTTGTTACTGCTTTTAGCGTTCCTACAACCCTCTTCCCCTGTTGTACCCTCTCCCGCACCTCTTCATCCATAGTCCCATCTTTACTCAACACACTGCCCAGATACTTAAAAGAGTTGACGATCTCCATAGCCTGACCGTTCAGCTTCACCTCACACTCTGTGACTTCACCCCTTTCGAATACCATAACCTTGCTCTTCCCCGTATTTACCTTCAAATTCCGTTTTTCGCACACTGTTCCAAACTCATTTACCAGACCCTGCAACTCCCATTCATTATCACTCATCAGAACTGTATCATCCGCAAACAGCAGTATAGGTAGCTTCCACTCAATTCCCTCCCTTTTCAGCGATACACCAACATCCACTGCTCCTGATAGTATTTCTTTCATAACTCCATCCATATATACAGTAAACAACCACGGGGACATCACACACCCCTGTTTCAAACCAACATTCAGGTCAAAGAACTCGCTCTGCTCACTCTCCACACGTACTGCCGCCTTTGCACCCTCATACATGCTCTTCACTGCTTTCAGCAACTTGCCCTCTACTCCGTATATTCTAAGTACTTTCCACAAACCTTCTCTATCCACTCTGTCATAGGCCTTCTCCAAGTCCATAAAGGCAACATACACCTTTTGTTTCTTCTCCAGATACTTCTCCACAACACAATTCAGGGTAAAAATCTGATCTACACATCCTCTTCCCTTCCTAAAGCCTCCCTGCTCGTCGCCTATCCATTTCTCCGTTCTCACTCTCACTCTCTCAATCACTACCCTACTGTATACCTTCCCTACTACGCTTAGAAGACATATTCCTCGGTGGTTACCACACACTCCTCTTTCCCCTTTGCCCTTATATAGGGGGACTATTATGCCAGTCTTCCAGTCATCGGGTGCACTCCCCTTCTCCCATGCTAGTTTGCACATTTTCCATACCCATTCTATCACTATCTCACCACCATACCTCAACATTTCCCCACACACTCCATCTCTTCCTGGTGCTTTCCCCAACTTCACTCTTTTCATGGCTTCCCACACTTCTGACCTCCTGATCCCCACCTCCTCCTCCACTACTTCTCTTCTTCTCCCTCCCATACATATCCAGCTATGTTTGCTGGCTCTTCATTCCTTTCATTTAGCAACTCACTGAAGTACTCCCTCCATCTTTCGACTCTCTCTTGCTTCTCGGCTAGCATTCTCCCATTCTTATCTTTCACACCCTTACTGTTTCCCTTGCTACCTTCCCTAACTTTCTTGACTTCTTTCCAGAACAGTTTCTTACTCTCCCTCCATTTTACACTCAGATTCCTTCCAAATTCCTCATCTACTCTTCTCTTACTTTCCTTCACTACTCTCTTCACCACCCTCTTACTCTCCACGTACCTCGCTCGTTTCTGTCTCTCGGAATCTTCATTCCCTCTACTACCCAACCACTCTCTATATGCTTTCTTCTTTTCTTCCACAGCTATTCTTACCTCTTCTGTCCACCATGCTGTACCTTTCACTCCCCTCCCTCTTCTCCTCACTCCACACACCTCCTGCACATATCTCATCCTTAAACACCTTGCTCATCTCCTCCACTTCCTCCATAACTTCCAGGTCGAACCCACCTAGTCGTCTTTCCACTGCTCTCCTGTACTCCTCCCTGACTTCCTCCTTCTGCAACCTCTCCACCCTCCTCTCGCCTCCCTCCCGCTCTCCTCACCCACTTCTTTTGTATCCTAACCTTAGCTACCACTACATAATGATCAGACAGACCCCCTCCAATACCCCTATACACCCTAGCATCCATCACAGATTTCTTCATTCGTTCATCCACACATACATAATCAATCAATGACTTTCGTTCCACCACTGTCTTATCCTTCATCGTCAACATCCGTTTCCACGTGTACCTGTGGATCATTCTGTGTCGGAAGAAGGTGTTGGCTATCCACAGCCTCCTCCCCACACATACGTCCACAAGTGCACTACCATTCCCATTCACCTCTGATGGTACCCCCCACCCTCCCACCACTCCCTCAACTTTCCTATCACCCACCTTACCATTCATATCCCCAATCAGAAATATTCTTTCGTTCTTGTCAAACTTCTCCA
Source organism: Lithodes maja (assembly GCA_037953745.1). Taxonomy (NCBI): domain Eukaryota; kingdom Metazoa; phylum Arthropoda; class Malacostraca; order Decapoda; family Lithodidae; genus Lithodes; species Lithodes maja. Next base: position 1,019 of record JBAKBP010009046.1, on the reverse strand, counting down.
GGCACGCATCCACATTCATCCAGAACTCCTCTTTCTTTCTTTCAAGTATATCCTCTGTCGGGGCATACACGCATACAATCACCCACGTTTGTATTCCTACTTTCATTCTCACCCACACAATCCTTGAACCCACAGACCCATACTCTCTTACACATTCCTTCCATTTGCTACTTACAAACAAACATGCACCTTCTCTCGCTGTTCCTTCACTCACTCCAGCACACACACCCATTCCACACTCCCACTCTCTCACATCTGAACCTTTCCATTTGGTCTCTGTCATTCCACATACATCCAGCCTGGCATTCACTAACACTTCCAGAACCTCTCTCTCTTTTGTGCCATCATTCATGCCACTAACATTCCATGTAGCCATTCTCAGAATGTCCGAAGGCATGTCCTTAGTCGGTCGTGGTTCGTCAACGTTGGTTCCGTCCGCATCCGAGGCTGTTCGTTCGTGTTTTTTTGCTTAGATATTTTTTCCGGGTGGGGGTCGCAAGCCCACCGACCCAACCTCTTTAGTCGCCTCTTACGACACGCAGAAGGCACGTGGGGCATATTCTATTCCCCAACCCCCAGGGGGTTGATATATCAGTGAAGGACGAAGATGGCCGCTAGGGGCCTGGTGTCAGGGAAGCAAAGCATAAGAAATCCACATATATGGCAAGTCATATAATAACAGATATTAAATTAAATTAAATTTTATTTTTTATTTTTTACAGTTTTTTTCTGTAGGGTACCCAATCAAAATGACGATTCCATAAGGGAATTAGGTGTGCACTTATGATGAGTACTCCATGATGCTTCCCCGCGGGCTATTCAAAATGCTGGCGCAGGATGTTGAATGGAGACTATTACTATTAATAGGCGAAGTCGTCAATGATTACGGGGCCCTACTAAATATTAGGTTTTCTCTACTTCCCTTTGGGAATCAAACCTATAATTAATACATTACTTACAATGACATGTTTTATGAATCATTGTCTGCATAAATCCTACTAGCATTGATACATCAGTAG
>JBAKBP010009045.1:62500-86722 GCA_037953745.1 Lithodes maja | reverse complement strand
AATATTCCGTTCATTATAGTTTAGGCCAACAATCTTGACTCCTAACCTCTGTAACTCAAAAAGGACTAAAGCAAATGGGCTGTACATCTTCACACCGATTCCCTGGCTGACTCTTCCCATATTTGTATAAATATTAGCTTGATTACTCCAGTCGTTTTTTAGTTACAGAGGTTAGAGGTCATGATTTCTCGTCTACTTACAGCGAATAGACTATAATTAAGTTTTTTCCAATCTACTAATGACGAACATGGCGTACCGGAGAAAATGTACACCCTTTTAACCCTTTCAGTACCGATGCCGCCCTCCTAACTATATTCTGGCAACTATTAGACCACTTTATTCAGCTAATCCAATCAATCAATTAATCCTATGAGCTACCATATATCCTTCCTAAGCTTCATAACAATCGTCTACATTTAGCTGAAGTCAAATTTAAAAAAAACGTCGCCGGTACAGGAGTTAATATGCCATCTGTAGTTATGATGTTGTTTTATGGTTTATCTTGTATTTCCAGGTGACGGGGTGATGTTGTATTATGATGTATTATTATTGTTGTATTATGATGTATTATTATGGTTAACTTGTATTTATGATGTAGCCTATTATTGTTGTATTTATGATGTATTATTATGGTTGTATTTATGATGTATTATTATGGTTGTATTTATGATGTATTATTATTGTTGTATTTATGATGTATTATTATGGTTGTATTTATGATGTATTATTATGGTTGTATTTATGATGTATTATTATTGTTGTATTTACGATGTATTATTACTGTTGTATTTATGATGTATTATTATGGTTGTATTTATGATGTATTATTACTGTTGTATTTATGATGTATTATTACTGTTGTATTTATGATGTATTATTATTGTTGTATTTATGATGTATTATTATGGTTGTATTTATGATGTATTATTATTGTTGTATTTATGATGTATTATTATTGTTGTATTTATGATGTATTATTATTGTTGTATTTATGATTGATTATTATTTTGTTGTATTTATGATGTATTATTATGGTTAGCTTGTATTTATGATGTATTATTATTGTTGTATTTATGATATATTATTATTGGTTGTATTTATGATGTATTATTATGGTTGTATTTATGATGTATTATTATGGTTGTATTTATGATGTATTATTATGGTTGTATTTATGATGTATTATTATGGTTGAATTTATGATGTACTATTATGGTTGTATTTATGATGTATTATTATGGTTGTATTTATGATGTATTATTATGGTTGTATTTATGATGTATTATTATGGTTGTATTTATGATGTATTATTATGTTTATCTTGTATATCCAGGTGACGGGTGTGGTGGGTCGGGCGGATCTGTGGGCTGCCCTGACCTTCCTGGCTGCCTTCACTTCTTATCATAGGTCAGTGAGAGAGAGAGAGAGAGAGAGAGAGAGAGAGAGAGAGAGAGAGAGAGAGAGAGAGAGAGAGAGAGAGAGAGAGAGAGAGAGAGCTACACAAAGTTACAGATACTTAAACTCAGAGAGAGCGAGTTACATAGTTATGCAGATACTCAAACTCAGAGAGAGAGAGAGAGAGAGAGGTACTAGTTAGAGTAGTATTCACTAATGTTGAAAGTGAGTAATTGATCAATGGAAAAGAGATAGAGAAGAGAGCGCGCGAGAGCGAGGGAGTGAGAGAGAGAGAGGAGCGAGTGAGAGAGAGAGAGGCTCAATATTTCATTCACACTATTTTAAATTCATTCGTTTCCGAGCTTCTATATTCCGTCTTCTTTTTGCAGAGTTATACGCTGCATTTTACTTTAGTTATTTTTCACAGTTTACCCTAAACATATATATACACCGTGTAGTATTTACCCTTTCAGTACCGTTGCCGTCCTTATAACTTTATTCTGGCTACTATTAGACGAGTATATTCAGCTTAAATAGGGCCTTCAACAATTAACAGGCTTCGAACTATCTCACTTAATCATTTAAACTACCACAGATTTGTCTTAAGAAGCACACAATCCTCTAAATATGGCTATATATATATTAAAAAAACAAAAATCAATATGTAGACGTCCCCGGTAATGAACAGGTTAAAGGTATGTCCTTGGGATGTAAAACTTGTCCAAAACCTTTACTACTTTAATTACAAATTCTAAGAAGCCAAACCTTTACTTAGTTATTACTTGAGTCACTCATTCTGCTACACTGTTAGACGGTCAGTTCATGTTTATTTCAAATGTTTCATTCTGTATATAATCTGTATTCCTTTAACATAGAATTTAGTTTAATTGCTGTACATGTTGATCACATTGAAATATTTATATAAATATGCTTATAATATATGAATATTGAAAACAAAAAAATATAGAGAATATTTGCTTATACATATCTACCTATATATCTATATATCTATCTATCTATCTATATAATTATTTGCAATCACGTTTCAATTTTGTATCCCCACAGGGCAATGTCAGAACCAACAACAACATTAGGATGATTAATAGACGAGGCAGTAGAAGCAGTAGTAGAGGCAAATAATAGTAGCAGAAAATAGTGATAATACAGTTATACTAATGATAACAGTAATATAAAGAGATCAAGAGTTCTAGTAGTATCTGTAGTAGTATTAGTAATAGTAGTAGTATTGGGTATAGTAGCCTGGGTAATAGCTGTGGTTGTAATGGTAGTTATGATAGTCGTATTGGTAACTATCCTGAGGGTTATACTTGGGGTCATAATATATACACTCAAAATAAACATAGAAAGTGTCAAAAGGCCAAACATAACAAAGTAACTACCGGGAATCGTAACAGAGGTGGTTGTACTGTGAGCTGCACATATAAAAGTGGCAATAGTAGCAGTTGTTATAGTATTAGAAGTACTAGCAATAGTAGTTGTAGGAGTGCTTAATAGTACTAGTAGTGGTTGTAGTAATATTAGCAGTAGGAGTAGTAAAAGCAATAGTAGTAGTGGGAGTAGTATTTAGTGGCTCAAATATATGTCGAATTACTTTAGCCTAAAACAGCCTTAGAAAAATAATGTTAATAGGATTACAAATGGCCTAAGTAATTACATAACTACTTTAGTCGAGGACCACAATAGAGGTAGTCCCACAAGCCATTACGCCAACAGCACGGACAGTAATTTCGACAGTAAAAGTACCAATAAAAAATAGAATAGCAAGAGAATACGAGTAGTAGCGGTGATAGTAGTGGTAGTAGTAGTGGGTCGTGTAATGAGGTGTGGTGGTTGAGGTGGTCGTGTAGTGAGGTGTGGTGGTGGTGGTGGTTGTTGTTGTTGTTGTTGTTGTTGTTGTTGTTCCCCAGGCTGTCTGGCCGAACAGCCCCAAGGTCTCGAGCAAGGCCATAAACGAGCGCCCCCACAAAATCCTCCCTGCTTACCACTAACAAAGCCCGGGTGACCGAAGCCACTCCAAGGCAGGGAGCTGAGGAAGGTGCGGAAACGCCCTGGAAACCAAAGCCCCACCCAAGGCCCTGTGCCCCTCAGCAATTATGAAGGGAAAGTTGAGGGGTAAGGGAAAACTGTGACGCTTTGGCTCCCAATCTGCCAACTTCTAGGTTGGCAGTAGGGAGGTCAATCCACGGAAAAGACGCCGCCACTTGAGATCTAGAAGATATATAAGTAAAAGGAACAGTCAGAGTAAGCTATGGGTATGGCAGAGATCGCTCAGTTCTCACTCGGATAGACCAGCCCATCACCACATGACTAGAACCCAATCCTCTCAGCATCAGCTAGGAAAGGCCCTAGAAAGCCGCCTTTGGCGGGGGGATAGCTCCCCTATTTCAACTCCTTTCGGGGTTGGGCACCCGCCCTGGTTGTTGTTGTTGTTGTTGTTCCCTAAGCTGCCTGGCCGAACAGCCCCGAGTCCTTAAGGAAGGCCATGGCCACGGTCGACCTCTCCCACAGAGCTCTCAAATAGTGTAAATTGTGTTGTTGGCGTAAGTGGTTGTGTGAAATGCAGTCTTCTATGATGTGTTTTATGGTATGGGGTGCTGTGTTACAACCCGGGCAGGTGTCGACGACGGAGTCATCCAGTCTCTTCTGATAGCTCAGAAGAGCTGGATGGTGTCCGCATCTCAGCCTGGCCAGGTGGACTCTGTCCTCGCGAGGAATGGAGGATTCAGAAGGATGGATTTCGGGAGGTCGTGCTTGCAGCTGCGTGTTGTCTATGAGTGAGTGGATGGAACGGCGAGTGATATGAGTATGGATGTGCTTCCGGAAGTTGGTTTGGGGTGGGCAGGGAGGGAGAGAAGACAGTATTTGTGTGTGATAGCGTGTGCTGGGTGTTGTTTTGATATTTCTTGGTGTCTGTGGGTGTGTTGCCATGTAGTGTAGTGGGTGGTGTTGATTCGTGGAGGCTGCTGTCAGGAATTGAGTGCCTCTCATGTCTAGATGATCTTTGACTTTTAGGACTTTGGCTTCTTGATGTATGTGATCTGTGGGTGTAGTAGCTGTGCATCCTGTGATGATTTTAAGGGCTTTATTTTGAATAGTCTGTAAGGTCTTATGATGTGTTTCAGCTAGGTTAGAAGCCCAGGCTGGGCTTGCGTATTCCATAACTGATCTTATGTATTGTTTGTAGACTGTGGTGGTGGTTTCTTTGTTGTGTCCAAATTTTGTGTGGGCAAGTGATCTGAGGGCGTTAAGTCTGGGTGTCAGTTTCTTTTTCGTGTTTGTGATGTGCTGTTTGAATGTCATTTGGGTGTCGTATGTTACTCCTAGGATTGTGTGTGTGTGTGTGTTAGGGGTGTGTTGTTTATGTTGAGTCCCGGGACGAAATCGTGCTCTCCTGTCCAACTTGTGAGGAGGGTTGCAGTGGATTTAGCTGGGGCTAAATTGAGTCTGTTTGTAGTGCACCATTCATTTATGTGTCGAGATAGTCTTGAAGGAGTCTTGTTGCTGTGTCTGGCTTTTGGTGCGTGCTTGTGAGTGTTATGTCGTCTGCATAGGAGGATATGGTTATTTGGGGTGAATTTGGTGTATTTATATCATGCATGTACAGATTGAAGAGTGCGGGCGACAGGACGGATCCTTGCGGGACTCCGTTTGGGAAATTTCTAATGCTAGATGACTGACCGGCAAAAGATACGTGTGCACATCTGCCTGCTAAGAAGTTGGCCAGCCATCTTTTTGTGTTGTTGTGCACGTTTGTGTTGTAGAATTCGTTTGTTAGGTTGTGGCGGGGGATGGCATCGAAGGCTTTACTAATGTCAAGTGTGGCAAGTACTGATCGTGTGGTGGTCTAGCTGAGTTGATGCCGTCAAAAGCTCTTTGTGTAAGGTCTGTAAGAAGAGTGTTTGTGGAGTGCAATGGCCTGAAGCCGTGTTGTGTTGGAGAAAGGGGTAAGTCAGGTGTCATCAGTTGTAGTACAAGGCGCTCTATGACTTTGGAGGGGGTGCACAGGAGTGTGATAGGGCGGTGTGAGGAGGGTAGCGTGGGGTCTTTGTTAGGTTTGGGGAATGTGATGATGATACCATGCTTCCAGATGTCTGGTATTGTGTTGTGTGAGTAGCTGTAGTTTGATATGTTAGTGAGTGCTTGTATGCCTTGTGGTCCCAGGTGTCTGAGGTGAATGTTGCTTATGTTGTCTAGGCCACAGGCGGGTGAGAGCTTGAGATTGTTGATGATATGCTTTGTCTGGTTGTTGGTGAAGGGTGTATAGTCAGGGTCTGTGGGGAATTGTCTTTTGCGTCGGATGACACGTCGGTCGTCTTTGTGGTGTGGTGGTTGAGGTGGTCGTCTTTGTGGTGTGGTGGTTGAGGTGGTCGTATGTGTGGGTGGTGGTAGGTGTGGGCTGCAAGGAAACAGTTCTATCAGTGGTGGTCGTCTGTGTAGCCTGGGACATTATCATCAATGGTCCAGTCATCATCAGGTAAGATATCACCCCAAGTATGCCTATAAAAGCGAAACGTTGTCCATAATAATATAAGGTCCATCTTCAGGATGGTGTAATGAGCATTTTGTTAACATCAATGCCCTTTATCTCATTAAGTATATTCAGGTAACAAATATTAGTAACGATCAATTTTTATCTTTAACCCTTTACGGATTATGACACGCTTTGACAGTTTATTCTGGCTATATTAGATGATATTATCTGCTAAGAAAGGATCTATAGGAGTTAAAAGGGTAACAACTGGCCCAAGCAACCTTCTAACTTCAATAATTATACTCTTTCTAAGCTGAAAACAATCGTCTAATGATAGCCAAACTAAACTGTAAGAATGCGTCATAATTCTCAAGGGGTTAAATGATTCTTGATTGGTACCTGCTGATTGTAAGGGTTTAGAATTATGATTAACCCTTTCAAGATCCAAAACGCATTTCTTTTCTGTTTTCTGATAGTTATAGACGATTTTTATTCAGAATAGGGAGGGTATGTGGAAGTCAGAGGGTTGATTGAGATAGTTTTTACCCTTACAATACCAACAGATCCTTCCTAAGCCGCACAAAATCGTCTAATGATAGCCAAAATAAACTGCTAAAACGCGCCAGAGCTTCATGGGGTTAATGTGTGCGTGTATTATTACCGGTACGCCAAGGGAAGGTGGAAGAACAAGTGTGTCCTGAACGGCGTGGCTCGCAGGATAGCCAACATTGTAACAGTGGTAAATCTCACGAGTTTGTGTGCATTAGTCTGACTGTTAACCCCTTCTGTACTGCGACGTCTTTTCACTTTATTCTAGCCATATACGATTTTGTACAGTTTGAGAAGGATCTGTGGTCGTATAAAGGGTTGTTGTTGTTGTTGTTGTTGTTCCCGAAGCTGCCTGGCCGAACAGCCCCAAGGCCCCGAGCAAGGCCAAGGCCATAACCGAGCGTCCCCACAGAACCCCCCCCTGCCGACCACAATAAAGCCTGGGTGACCGAAGCCACTCCATGGCGGGGAGCTGAGGAGGGTGTGGAAACGCCCGGGAAACCAAAGCCCCACCCAGGGCCCTGTGCCCCTCAGCAATTATGAAGAGAAAGTTGAGGGGCAAAGGAAAATTGTGACGCTTTGGCTTCCGTTGGCAGATTGGGAGGTCAATCCACGGAAGAGACGCCGTCACTTGAGATCTAGAAAATATATAAGTAAAAGGAACAGTCAAAGTAAGCTATGGGTATGGGTATAAAGGGTTAATCGAGATAGTTCAAAGCCTGTTAATTGCTGGAGGCCTTTTTTAAAACTGAATAAAATCGTCCAATAGTAGCAAGAAGAAAATTAAAAGACGTTGCTGGTACAGAAGGGGTTAACCCTTTCTTTACCACCGACGTAATTATTATTTAATTTCAGTTACATTTAGACGATTTTATGAAGCTTAGATAGGATATATGGTAGCTGTAAGGATTAATGGAGATATTTTAGCCTTTTAATTGGTAGACCTCCTTCCTAAGCTGAATAAAATAATCTAATAGTTGCTAGAATATAACGAAATGGATGTTACTGTTACTGAATGGGTTAAAAACATTTCGTATTTAAGTAATAAAACCCTTTGGATAAATTAATTTATTGACGTTTCGCTTAAAGCATAGTCACCTGAAGATGCTGTAAGCGGAAAGTTGTCAATACAGTGTTTCTTTTTCAAATGGCAATCTATTCATTATTCAGGCTAACATTCGATGGCTCTAAATAGTTTACGAAGGATCTCTGGGCATCAAAGGGGTAAAATCGATCCCAAGTAACCATCTGAGGTCCACAAAATTTCACAACTACGTTTCTGTTAAGGGGAGGCTTTTAGTTTGGTCTCTAGATATCCATCAAGCTTAAGATTACACCCCCTTGAGTCCCTTTCAAGATAAATTTGTAAATTTTTCGGTAGAAAAATGTCCCGGCTGAAAGCCGGTTCCTCTTAAATTACAGGCTCGCTATCGCTCGCCAGGATAAAATCGACACCTAAATTGCACGAAAGGTCTTAAAATTGACAGAAATGGGTTGAAAGTTCTTAAAATCATCAAACTAATGGGGCGACTGTCTTAAAATCTCAAAAGCAATGGGGCTAAACATGAGGGAGAAAGGGGTTCAGAAAAAAATCCCTCAAGTCGATATCTCCCCTTAACCTAAATATTTCTACAGCAAATTTTCGTATAGCCCGAAGTTGTCATGTGGTCCTTTGCCTTGTTTATTTGTATGTATCTGCCATTGTTTACAACACGTTCAGTAGGATGACGTCATTCTTCATTACATTTAACTAGTCCTAAATCAATATTGTTAGCTTATAAGGTACAGTTGTCCTCATGAATTCATACCCATAGCACAAGATTGAAGATTACGAAGGACCATCAACTAGAAGTATGGGCAGGGATTTATAGTCTGTTTCATTTTAGCTGATGGTAAATTGAATCCCATAGCAACTGATTTCTCGAGACTTAGTTCTCATACTTTTATAGCATGTTATGGTGTTGACTGTGATGAAGGTGGTAAAGATGGCTAGCGGTAAAGATGACTAAGCTTAATTCGAGTTTCCTTTCTGTGTTTTGTGGCATCAGGCTGTGTTGGTGTTGGTGGGTCGACTACTAATGATGAGAGGTCCACCAGAGTTCTCAGAGCAGGACAACCCGGCATCATTCTCACACTTCATCACCAGGTAAACGACCAGTGAGGTGCAATAGGATGATATAGTAAGGTTCAGGATTAGGATATCACATGTATGTATGTATGTATATATGTGTCTATGTGTGTATCTATAAATGTATGCATGTGTGTATGTACAGTATAGTGTAGGTGTGGAAGAGTCGTGTTACTACTGGACTGGTAATCTTAAGGGCTCATGTACAAATCCTGACATGTCAATGGGAAGAAGTATTGAGATTTATAATTTGTTCTGAACTTAGTTTCAGTACATTACCACATAGCCCACCGACACGCCATAATACATGTTCTAGCTGTTTCCGAATTACATTAGCATTGTGTGAACATTCCCTCTCTCTCTCTTTGTCCTAAGGGAGTACTACCCTTTCCAATTGTCCCTTACCCACTCTAAGCCACTGTTGAACACTTTGAGTAGCAGTGATTTAGAGGGCAAGCAACTTCGAGGGGTTGCTTGGCCTGTTGTTGCTTGACTTCCTTTGTACTCTCTCTCTCTCTCTCTCTTCATCTTTGCTATCCTTTCCTTCCACTTTCTCTTAGAGTTGCTATCTCTATTAGGATTAAGTCCTGGTCACCTCGCAGGGATCGTAAGATCTGTGTGGCCAGTGTATCTATGTAAATCTATGTAAACCATCTCTCTCTCTCTCTCCCTCCAAGGCCCTAGGGGAGACAGAAGTCGTCCTGATGTATTCTCCCCTGTCTTTTAGTATTGTAATGAGGGACAAAGTTACTATGCTGCCCGCCTCCTTTCCTACCTCGCTCTACTTTCCTATTATTATTATTATTTTATTTGAATTTTTGTTTTCAATCTCGAGCTGCTTCTTGTCTTGTTCTCGTTCTGCATGTATGTATGCTTATTTCATCCTTTACTATCTTTTCTCTTCTGCTTTTTTTCCATTCAATTTATGTTCTTTCAATTATAATTTTATTTTCTCGTTTTATATCTCCAATCCCATAAAATATATGAACATTTTCATTAAATTAATTCAATCTCATGGCATGTCTTCTTCGTTTCTACTACTAGTTTCATCATTGCTCCCTATATCCATCATAATTATATTGTTGTTCTTGGTTGTTTTGCATTCCTTCTGACCTTTTCCATTTATCTTAATCATCGATGGCCAGATCCCACTGAATAAGCAGTTTTCAATTTTAACCAAACGCGTTAATAAACTGCTACTAAATTATATATATATATATATATATATATATATATATATATATATATATATATATATATATATATAATATATACATAATTATAATATATACAGTACATATATGCACTTTGATTATGCGTAACACTAACAATAATAGGAAAGGCGCCAATTATCGATTAGTATCATCTTATTAGCTCTCTTATCTAGTATATATTTATTCTATTGCATTGCCCACAATAACATATATTAGCCTCCCAAAAGCTGGGTGTGCTCAACCGCCTCAAGGGCTTCTTTGCCCCTGCACAGCTTCTTGCTCTGTACAAGGGCACAGTGCATCCTTGTATCGAGTACTGTTCAAACTCCCGTCCACTCACCAACTCTCTGCAATCTCTCTCTCTTCGCCGCAATGTTGCATCTCTCTCGCTATTCTATCGCTACTAAAATAATCTATGTTCCTCAGAGCTTTCCCAGTGTATACCACGTCCTCTACGTAGGGTACGTAGTACCCGTCTTGCAACACAATCCCACCCCTACTCTGTGCAACTCTCCAACCCATGAGTGAAACGTTTTTCTCAGTCTTTCTTCTATTCAACTGCTGAGCTCTGGAACTCTCTCCCAGAATCAGTCTTCCCCTCTTCCTATGACTTATATTGCTTCAAACTCCGTGTGTCCAGGCATTTTGGCTCGAACGTCCCTCGATTTTGGCCCTATCACTCTTTCAACTATGGGGGAGGTACTCGATACAGGCAGTTCTCCCTTTTGTCTCCCTCACTTACATAGAAAAAACAAATATATTATATTATTATGTTCCTTCCAACAACCAACCATACTCCTAAAATCGATTAATGAAATTTACAAACAAATATATACAACAGTTTTCTACTTAATGATATATTATGTGCCATTTTATTCTGTCCTCCATGTTTCTCCAATGGCTTTTTATTTGATAAACTGATAATGCCTAAGCATGATTGAATGGTTGAATACTTGAATATATTGAGACCTCTGCGTTGTGTTGGTTACTGCTAAGTTCAGTGTATGGACCCATTAACAATATTAGTTTACTTTACCTTCCCTTTCATTATTATTTTTTTTTATGCTACACACATGCACACCTACTACTATCTACCGTCCCATAATCTTAACTACTGGTTGTTCATTTTTACAAATCCATTTTATCCCAATTAGGTCTCAAGCCCTATCACATCCCCTATCTTCCCCTTTATACTTCAATACCCTTCTTTCATCGATCAATTCAACTACCCTTCATTTCATGTTTCATTAAGAGTAGGAGGATCAGAATCTCAATATGGAAATTTTAATCAATTCCTGGGGAGATATGCAAAATAGTGATTTTATCAGGCTGAATCTCCAAGTAGAGAGAAAGATAGATTAGGCATTACATACAAATTGGATATGTTCATTCTTTTTCTCACAGCCATCCTTGTTGTTTTTTCAACTTTCAAAGGATTGAAACAACTATAAGAGTTAGGAAAGCGACGTGAAGGGTGTTAATCTATTACTTGGTTGTATTGTATCTCATTGTGGGTATGTTTCTAAATAAATTTCGTTCCGCTAAAGGTTGTTGACGTTCCTGTACCTGCCCGCCCACAACACCTGGCTACTGTTGTTCCCAAGTGACCTTAGCTACGACTGGCAACTGGGGTCAGTGACTTTTGTCACCTCGTTATGGGACCCCAAGAACTTGGCATCACTGGCACTCTACCTCACCCTCCTCCTCCTGGCACTCACAGCACCAGTAAAGGTCAGTCTGCCACACATTTAACTCAGCGTTTATTGCTTTGTCTGAAAAAGAGGTAGTAACGTTTGGAAAAAATACCACATACCAAAGCCGCAGGTTTTTGGAAACTCAGAGTAGATAAGAGGAGATAATCTACAAATAGGTAGAGAGTGCATGTGTGTCCTTGTGTGTGGTATGCATGTTTTGTTTGTTTTGTATGCATGCAAATCAGTCATTAATTCACGCAAAATCAAATAAAAACAATCAAGCCACTCTGTAACTAACCTCCACCTCTCTCTTGTCATCAGCAGAGTGTTGATGGTCGTGCTGTACTGTAGTCCCTCCTGGTGATGGTCTTACCCTTCCTGCCAGCCTCCAACCTCTTCTTCAGGGTGGGCTTCGTCGTGGCCGAGCGGATACTCTACATTCCAAGGTCAGTTCAAGGCTTCGGGTGGTACTCAGTATTCTACCAAGGTGAAAAAGAAAAAAAATGGTTGTTAAAATTTGCCCGCTCCACAGGGGTTAATGATTTGTTGTCAAACTGTCCTCGCAGATAATGAACATGATGGGAATATTTCGATGACGCAAGTAGATAGTGGCATCAAGGTATAATTTTAGTACACGTGTATGCAGTAATACACATGTCTGTTTGTCTGTCTTGTCTTTCTGGTTAAATAATCATAAATTCATGAAATAAAATTAATGTTCATCCCTAATGGTCCTCATTAGGGATGAACATTAATTTTATTTCATGATTTACACCTGTAACCCCTGTGGAGCGGGCAAATTGGCCTGAAATTACCTTCATTCCCTGTTCAATTTCATGCATAAGCAAGAGCCAGAGCATAATGCAATTAGATATCCGTGAAAGTACAGTAATAGAGCTTTCCAATGACACCTGAATCATCTCTGTACGACGTCTGGTTGTCTTGCAACGATCTTGCATAGGTCGGAAAATTAACGGTTAATCGCTATGTGCAGCACTGCAATGGTGTGAGACAAGGCTGTCTCACATTCCAGTATGAGCCCAGACTCTGTGGGCTCCAGGCGAGGCCCTCCCACGCTGCCTGCAACAGCTTGCCTTGCTCCCAGGCCACATAATAGGAGGAAATCGTCTCCCGTCAGGTGGCGGGTACCGCGAGAAAGTGGTTAATCAACACACAAATTTGTGTCATTTACAATCACGTTGCCATCAAGTAGCAAGTAAAGGAATTACGATACTCACCTAGCTTCACACTAGCGAACCCTGATGAGGCAAGATTACCCTTGATCATGATTTAGTACATAGAAGTACAGTATATTTGTGCATATGTAGGTAAATGTATTATTACATAAGAGGTAGAGAACAGTAAGCATGAAGAAAATCATACTCACACTAGTTCTTGATTGCCGAACAGACAAATATACAAAACAATACAAAAGAAGCAAAAATAGATTACCCTATATTCCTAAATAAGGAAGCCTCATTATTTCCCTGTTTATCCCACCCTCTAGATTATCTAAAACATTGGTCCCTGGGGAGTCGTTTGAAATCCTAATCTCTTTCCCTAAAGCCACGAACACCTGATGTTGCCACCCGAGTTAAAATTACCTCAGCTCGACCAACACTCAACAACAACTAGCCCTTACCACTTTACCAGCCATAGACCACTCAGAGCAATTAAATGTTAGCAAGTGTAACCTTCACAGTTGTTACATCAGTACACCACAACTCTAGTAGGCCGACAGGAGAGATGCGGCATAGCACCGGGTGCCATATAAAACACGGTATCGTAGCAGGATGACATATGAAATGCAGCATCACAGCAGGTTGATGTATGAAACGCAACATTACACCAGATTGATGTAATAGCTGCAGAATTGTAGTGAGCTAACGCATGAGGTGCAGCATACTGGCTGGCTGACGCAAGAGTCGCAGTATTTTAGTGGGCTCATGTATTAAAAGTGTCAGACTCTAATGCTATTGCCACCAAGCAACAATCAGTGGAACTCTACTGCAGAGAACTACCACCACTAACCGCTGCATGGAGAGGAAAGAGGTCCACATAACATTCAAGTTACCAGCTAGTGCTCGCTCATCCACTCAGTCTTGTATCAACTTAAACCGCCGACAGACCTTTGACACTACTTCGCTACTGCCCAAACGACTATGGAGTGTCATGGGAGCTATCTTTAAAGACCTGTGATAGGACCTTCAAGTTGCTCACATATCTAAAAATCTGTTTTATTAAGTTTAATATCGGTTCGTTAAGTATTAACATACAATAAACTAGCAAATGTTTTCCAGTGTATTTAAGAACCCACAACTAGCACATGTTTTACTATCAAATCTCAATGCATCATGCCACTCAAGGCAACCCTCTGCGAATCTTAAAACGCAAACATAAATAGGTTAAATAATGTAAGAGGTTAAGTCCGAATCATTCAAACATTAATTATTCCCCCAACAGCCTCGGTTGGTGCACTGTGGTGGGGTTGGGAGCGGGTAGACTATTGGTAAGTGGCGGCAGAGGAGTTATTGGTGGAGGATCACCAGTAGGAGTTACCAGGAGGAGGAAGGTCTGTCTAATACTCTTACTGCTCCTCCTCCTGGTGTTCTCCCTCAGGACCTGTAGGAGGAACCGGGACTGGAGGACAAGGGAGCACTTATTCACGTGAGTCACAGATAGTCATAATAAAACACTTAATGCAAACTGATACCTTTTCATTACACGAGACAGACTTCTTTGATATTAATAAAATCGTCTCATGTTAATCACAACCTGACGTTTTACAAACAAAATTTACAACCTCCATGTACAAAGAGATTTTACTTTAACGTACCTTGAATTCGGCCATGAATCACTAAATTATACAATATGTGTAAGGACATAAATTATATAGTGGTTAAATAAATGCTATACGATACACAGATGTAAATAATAGAAAGATGGAGAATATAGCTTGGCACGAAACAAGACGCTGTGTGCCAAGCTTTCCATCGTACCCTATTCAAATATTTGAAACCTCTATTCATATTTTCCGTCATTATATTATTCATTGTTATAATGTATGCATAATTATATTTTGGCATACTGGTATTTCTTCATAACCCATTTTATTCATCCAATTAGATAAGTTTTCTATACATTTTGTAGTCAATTTTGTTATTCTTTTGATTGTATGTTATTGCTCCTATTTATCTGTTATTCTTCTTATTAATAACCTATGCAATAGTTCATGTATTCGTACTCATATTTCTACTTTTATCACTAAATTCAAATTATAATAGCTAAAATTCCTCTACCAAACAAAGTGTATTTCCTTGACCTCTCTTTTATTTACAGCGTTTAATTTCAACCAGACATATTGAAGTGGCACTTATCATACTGAATAAAACAAATTATACCGGTATTTTGATGGGTAAATGATATATGATCTTAGCTTTATGTTGTCAATATTTTTTGTTCAGATCGGGTCTAAAAACAGTTCCTCACAACGCCAAGATGCACTACAACTTCGCCAACATGCAGAGACGCCGGCAGATCTCTTTTGGCCCTACACCACTACAGGGAGGCCGTCAGGAGAGAGAGAGAGAGAGAGAGAGAGAGAGAGAGAGAGAGAGAGAGAGAGAGAGAGAGAGAGAGAGAGAGAGAGAGAGAGAGAGAGAAGGGTCATTGTTATGGTGTTGATGATTGTGAGGGGGAAGGTGTGTGTGTGTGTGTGTGTGTGTGTGTGTGTGTGTGTGTGTGTGTGTGTGTGTGTGTGTGTGTGTGTGTGTGTGTGTGTGTGTGTGTGTGTGATAAGACTGAATTCCCCTTGTCAATAGTTTACGCTTAATATACCCTCTTTTTTTATTTATTTATTTATTTATTTTTTTGCTAACATCTAGATAATGTTTTGTTTTCTTTTTCATATCTTAAATACTGATGCTCTCATTATTTATTCACAATTTATGAAAGTAATATGTGAGAAAGAGAGATTGAACATATACTTACATTTCCGGTTTATATTATATATACACATGCATGCACATACAGGACAGCGAGACAAATATCTATACTGAAGCTGGAACATCTTGAAGTAGGGGAACGATGGAAGTAGTAGATGAAGATGAGTAGAGAGAATAGACGGAACTTGACTAATCTGCATTGATACTAATTGTTTCGGTTAGTGAACAAGGACATTGAACGTAGAGAATATATATTATGAATACACATTAAATATATATTATGAATACACATTAAATATATATTATGAATACACATTAAATATATATTATGAATACACATTAAATATATATAATGAATACACATTAAATATATATTATGAATACACATTAAATATATATTATGAATACACATTAAATATATATTATGAATACACATTAAATATATATTATGAATACACATTAAATATATATTATGAATACACATTAAATATATATTATGAATACACATTAAATATATATAATGAATACACATTAAATCTATTATAATTTACCCAGATGAAACTTTAGTCATTCTCGCTAACACATAAGCTTCAATATACTTAGTTAAAATAGGACTTCAGAGGCGATCAACCCTTCTGGAATATTTACCCCTTCCGTACCGGCGACGTCCTTTCAATATTATTCGAGCTATATTTAGACGATTGTGTGTAGTTTAAGAAGGATATGTGGTAGTAAAAAGGGTTAAGTGAGTTAGTTCGAAGCCTGGTAATTGCTGGAGGCCCTTTTGAAACTGAATACAATCGTCTAATAGTAGCCATAATAAAGTTTAAAGGACTGTGTCGGTACAGAAGGGGTTAAGGGGAATTTCCAGTTGAGGGATTTTTGTCTTGACCCCTTTCTCCATCATGGTTAGCCCCATTGATTTTAATATTTTAAGACGTTCGCCCCACTAGTTTAGCGATTTTAAGAGCTTTCGCCCCATTTCTGTCAATTTTAAGACTTTTCGTTCCATTTAGGTGTCCAATTTTTCCTGGCGAGCGATAGTGAGCCTGCAATTTAAGAGGAACCGGCCTTTGGCCGGGACATTTTTCTACCGAAAAATGTACAAATTTATCTTGAAAGGGGGTCTAGGGGCTGTAATGTTAAGCTTGATGGAAGTCTAGCGAACTAACTAAAAACCTCCCCTTAAACCAGCACACTAAGTCAAGGGTAGCTTCATAGACTACATATAACCTAGACACGAAAGCGTGACGTCACACGGTTAGTTTGCCGCGCGTCTTAGGGATTTGGTGGCAGCACTATTGTATTGTACTGTAGCAAAGCACCTCAGTGGCTTGTCCTTATTATAGATAGTCTGTGCGCCGCGCGCGCCTGCCAGCTAGCTTGCTGCAGTGTTTCCAAAGTTAAGGGAATATCCGCAAAACGAGGGAGCAATAGATTAAAGAGGGAACGTATTTAAGAGTTAATTAATGTTGGTAAAAACACTTGTAATTTATTTAGTATAAATTAGATATATATATAAGCAAGATGAAAACATTAAGTATACATATACACTATAAAACATAGGCTACTCATATATGATGCAAGCTGTATACCTTCAAGCAACACAACAAGAATTAAATTGTCATTTTGAATATATATTAGTATGTTACATGTTATGTAGATGTTAATTTGTCAAGTAGCACTAAAACTGGACATTTATACTTATGACATCTAGGGATATTTTGTCCCACCATTGACGTTGGCAACTTCCGAATCTCACATCAACAATGGCGGGTGTTGGAGGAGTTTTGCTTGTGTACCTCCTGACTGTCCTCCTCATAATGACGACAATTACACGATGACTGGCGCCTTTACAGTAGCCTCTACTTATGTCTATTTAACTATGTCATGTCTGTAGAGTCTCTGGATAATGTTCAATTGCTTATTAATAGCGTTATTAGTACAAAGTAGGGATTATTACGAATTAATGAGGACCACGGACAATGATAGTCAATATAATGTCTTTGTGGGGACCCTCCCCTTCCATTGTCCTTTGTGATGGTGCTGCCATCTCTCGAACGCGCGGCTCACTATTTACAGATTTGTGGCGTCTACTTTTGTGTCTAGGTTATAATTATGTAGTCTATGGGTAGCTTCAGGACTAAAGCTCTTTTTCGAGAACTCCAATCCCGTGTTCAATTTACTGCCTGTCTTTTAATTTCACTTTTTATATATATTGTTTTTACTGCAAATCTATAGTTCCCTCTAACATGGTACATATTTTTGTATTTATCTGTCTATCAATATACTATTCTACCTATCTATCTATCCATCTAAGTCCATCTTCCAATCAATGTCTGAATCCTGCACTCGCCTTTCTTCAATCAAAGAGAGTGTGGGTTAACTAGATGGTGGAGAGTGTGTGAAGATGGAATTGAAGGGAAAAGGGGGAGGTGGGAGTGGTAATTTGGTGATTGAAGAGAGAGAGAGAGAGCGATGTGGGAATGAGAAAGCTGACAACACAGGAGGTGAGAGGAAGGGACAGGTGAAGAAGTGAGGAAATGAGACGAGATATAATGCGAGAAGAAGGGAGGAAAAAGAGAAGAGGAGGCAAAGAAGTAGATAGAAAGAAAAACATAGGTAAATCACAGAACCTATTACTGTATATATATATGGGATGGGAAGGGATAAGGAGGAAGGGAAAGGACTAGACGGAGAGACGAGGAAGGGAAGAGAACATTTGGACAGGAAAGGAAAGCGAAGGAAATGGAACGAAACGGAACAACGGAACGGAACTAAAAAAGAACGGAACTGAATGAAACGGAACGGAACAGAACACAACGGAACGCACGGACAGAGTAAGGCAGGGAAGGAGAAGGAACTGAAGGGAAGATAAGTGAAAGGAAAGGGAATGAATAGAAAAGGAAGGGAACGAAAAGGAGAGACGAGAGACTGATTGACAAAACAGCCAACACAAAGAGTCTCAGGCGAAGGATCACAATGCCAAATGAAACAAACTTAATAATTATAAGAGAGGAAAAAACTTGAATAATAAATGAGCGAAAGAAGTAGAGGGAATAAGAGACATGAAATACGGCAGCCAAGAAACGAATGGTAGGAGATACATAAGACACTCTAGGATGGCCAAACAATAGCTTAACGAGTTTGTGTGTAAGAGAGAGAGAGAGAGAGAGAGAGAGAGAGAGAGAGAGAGAGAGAGAGAGAGAGAGAGAGAATGATAGTAAAAGTATATAATGAGAAATAAGTTGGTGGCAAGCTTAAAATTTATGAAGCTGGTCATTTCCAGAAACCTTTAATTACTTCTTTATCGTTCTGAACAGATAAATTACTAGCTAAATTTACGCAAAGCATTTACTTTCTAAGATACATTCCTATGTGATATATACTGTATATATATATATAATATACGGATCCTAAATTGAGTGGTCAATCCTGCAAGTCCTTCAGTAAACTGGCTCGGGTTGTCCCTCTTACAGGGAATAGGTCCGCTGTGTTTGGCTACCCTCATTACCCCTTAACTGGCGGCAACCGGCTATTGTCGAGTAAAATAAATGTGGCCTATGTGGCCGGTCCCGGCTATTGTCGAGTGCAATTTTGAGCACGTAATGTGCTCTGAGAGAGAGCGGAGCAGTGCGAGGAGCGTAGGTTACCTCATGACCGCTCACCACGGTGGCCGTGAAGCTACTGAGCTGTACTCCTTTGTACTCCACCCTCTCTCACTCGTTTCACACGTAATAATGTAAGAAAATTACCGTATTTTACCGATTTTGCCCTTCGGTTGCACGATCGTTGCAAGACAACCAGCCATCGTAGAAGGATGGTTCTGGTGTCATTGGAAAGCTGAATTAACGCCCTTTCAGGGATGCATACTTGTATTACGCTCTGGCTCTTGTTTATGCATGAAAACGAGCACGGAAACAAGCTCGTTTACGGCAAAACCCCCCGCTGGGCGGCACATCAAATATACTCCTCCACCCGCTCTTAAGGTGTTAAGCAGAGTAAGGCGTCCGGCAAAAAAAAAAAATATACAGGTATATATATATATATATATATATATATATATATATATATATATAAAAATATATATAGGCCTATATATAGGATAGAAGGCTGAGTGTCTTTTAGACTGCCGTGGTGTAATTGATTAAGCGTCGGCTATCGTTCTGATGGTCGATGGTTCGATCCCCACTGAGAGACTAGAAACATTTAGTGGGTCACGTGTATTTGTGATATATTCTCAATATTTGTAACTCTCATGCTTTGTGGGTTAGAATTAAATGAAATCAATTTCAACCCGAGTTGCGTCGGGACACTCAAAAATCCGTGTATGGTATTCTGGAAATATGGATCCTACAACTAGGTTTGAATTGAAATATATTCGCCTAGTGGGTTTCCCTTCTCCCTAACATAAATAGGATAGAAGGCTGAGTGTCTTTTAGACTGCCGTGGTGTAATTGATTAAGCGTCGGCTATCGTTCTGATGGTCGATGGTTCGATCCCCACTGAGAGACTAGAAATATATATATATATATATATATATATATATATATATATATATATATATATATATATATATATATTATATACATATAATGTAAGTATGAATAAAACGTTTTACTTACAAACATTATATTTCTATTTTCATTTAGGTACTGTACTACTAAATTTTTCATAGTTATGAATTTAAAAATGGTTCTGAATTTTTCGGATAATCCTATGAAGTGCAGTATCCTCGCAACTTGACTGATCTATATCATATGGAGGTTGCTAGAGCCAAAACCCTGCTTGCAAAAAACAATGAAACTATTAATTTACAAATTATTAATTCTATTATTATCTTCCCCTTCCTCATACTGTGGTGGGCCTATCCAAGTGCTCACAATAACCTGGCATCACTCCTCATTCAAACCAGTGGCTCACAAGAGATGAGCCAAAGCCGCCAAGAGGAAATCTTTGACATGAGACAGAGAAAAGAGGAGAGCGTAATACGGGAATTCGGCCAAAATCAGAAAGTTGAAATTGAGTTTGAGAGTCACAAAAATAGAATAAACTACTTTAACATGAACGCTGATAGAAAATGGAGTGAGGGCAATGACAGGCAATGGGCGAGCATAGACCAAAGAAAATGGGTAGTAGGTGATGAATCAAACGCAGCAACCGAGGACCAGATGAAATTGTGGATAACTAACATAAACTGGAATAGCAAGGACACAAGAATAAGGAGGGAAGATGAAGAACACGGCATTGATACAAATGGAAGCGAGGGAAATAAGAAGCGAGAGGATGTTATAAAGCGAGAAGAGGAAAGTAAGCGAGAAGAGACAAGAAGGCTACAGGAAGAGAGACAGCGAGAGAGTGAGGCTGAGTGGCATCTGAGTGTGGCCTTGAGGTGCCATCCTGGACACCCCATGCCGCACACAACCTGACTACTACTATATGGAGGTCAGTCATGGGGACGGAGAGGGGGGGGGGGGGGGGCATTGGTAGTCTAAATTGACCACTTGCGAGTTTCGTTCTATAAGGAAATTGGAATGTTAGACATCAATATTTAGCAGAATTACCAGCTAAAATACGGTTGTATAGTTCATTAATTTTATAAATACATAAAATCCAATTCATCATACTCTTATACTACATACTTCATGATTAACCCTTTGAGTACCAGCGACGTGTGCTATATTGTATTCTAGCTATATGTTGACGATAGTATGCAGCTTAGGAAGGACCTGTGGTAGTTAAAGGGGTTGGTTGATATATGTTGAAGCCTTATTATTGCTAGAAATCCTTCCTAAGCTGAATAAAATCGTCTAATATTAGCCAGCATAAAATTAAAAAGGACTGATCTGGGAATTATAGTTATTGAATACTCTCTGGTGTGAGCAAATTATATATTCGTTTCAAGTATCCCAGCTTCATGAGCGGCAAGGTCTCTGAGATACTAACTGTCCCTTGTAACCCATTGTAAATATATTTCTCTCATCTCCTCCCCCCTTTAACCTCTTCTCTCTCTCTCTCTCTCTCTCTCTCTCTCTCTCTCTCTCTCTCTCTCTCTCTCTCTCTCTCTCTCAAATGTATTTTTTTTATCTGCCATCACCCAGGAAGCAGGGCCGTATCCAAGCCGCCATCACTCTTCTACAGGCAACCTTCGACCCAGAACAGGAAGGTGAAGAAGTAACTCCAGCTATGACAAAAGGAGGGGAGATAAGAAAAGGCAAAGGAGGGGTAAGAGCAGGAGGTTGGAGTGGGAGGCTTGGAGGAGCTGACGATGGAGAAGATGGAGAGGAAACATGGGAAGGAGAAGGAGGCGAAAAGGAAACACGGAGAGAAGATGCAGGAATAAATATTGCAGTACACGAATGGGAAGGAGAGGAAGAACAGCGAGGGACAGAAGACGGATGGGAGGAAGCAGAAGAAAAGTCAGGAGGACGAACAAGAGGTACAACAACAACTGGAGAACGAGGAGTACAAAGGAGTACAAAGGAAATCAAGCAACAACAGGTCTAGTGACCCTTCTAGGCTGCTTGTCCTCCAAAACACTGAGGATCAAGTGTCCAAACAGTGGTTTAGAGTGGGTAAAGGAACATTGGAAAGGGAACTACTGCCCTAGAACTAATGTCCGTGGCAGGATTGGGAAGTTAGTAGGGGACAGATGGGTTAGTAACTGAGGGGGGTATACAATAAAGTTATTCATTTACAAACGCAGTCAGTCGCGGGTTTGATGCGAGATATTTGTCTAAGCGGAGTTTAAATGAATCAATAGTGCTGCAGTCTATAACGTCTCGGGGAAGTCCATTCCACAAGTTGACAACTCGATTGAAGAAGAAATTCTTAGATTCGTGTGAGTTAAAAGATTTACCAATAATTTTGCAACCGTTTCCCCGCGTGTAATTAGATTGGTCGATAGTGAAGTACTTACTACAGTTCATATTGTCGATGCCTTTGATGATTTTGAACACTTGAATTAAGTCGCCTCTTAATCTGCGCTGGGTTAAAGGAAATAGATTTAATTCTCTAAGACGCTCTTCGTATGGTTTGTTCTTTAGGCTAGGTATCATTTTGGTAACTCTACGTTGAACTCGTTCTAGCTTGTTTATATCTTTTTGGTAATAAGGGCACCAGGATTGAACGCAGTATTCCAGAAGAGGGCGGACTAAGGAATTGTAAAGGGTTAGGATAACTTCTTTGGATTTATGCTCAAATGACCTGCCTATAAAGCCAATTATTTTGTTTGCCTTCTTAACAACTTCTGAACATTGTTGACTCGGTTTTAGGTTACTCGATATTGTTACTCCCACATCGGTTTCTCTGTTTACATTCTTAAGCTGAGTGCCATTCATCGAATAGTTTGGTTTCTCATTTAGGTATCCGATATGTAGTACTTTACATTTATCCGCATTGAAACTCATTTGCCAAATTTGGGCCCAACATGACAATTTATCTAGATTGTGTTGCATATCGTCAACTTGTTCTTTTGAGAGTACGCTATTTGCAATTTTTGTATCGTCAGCAAATTTTGATATTGTACAGGCGAGACCCTCATCTATGTCGTTGATGTAAATTAAAAAGAGAATTGGTACCAGTACGGATCCCTGGGGTACCCCGCTACTTACATTGGTCCATTTAGATGCCTTACCGTTTATGACTACTCTTTGCTTTCTGTCGCCGAGCCAATTTTCTATCGATTTCAACACACCGTCTTGTATTCCATGCACTTTTAGTTTTAGCAGTAAACGTTTGTGGGAAACTTTGTCAAAGGCCTTTTGAAAATCAAGGTATATAATATCTACAGCTTTACTCTCATCGTAGAGGTTGAGAATATCGTGGAAGAAGTCCAAGAGGTTTGTTAAACAGGAACGTTTTTTACGAAAGCCGTGTTGAGTATCTTTAAGTAAGTTATTTGCCTCTAAGTGATTTACGAGTCTGTCTCTTATGACCGTTTCTAGCATTTTACATACAATTGAGGTTAAGCTAATTGGACGATAGTTACTGGGTAGGGATTTGCTGCCTTTTTTGAATATCGGTGTTACGTTGGCTAGCTTCCACTGATCAGGCATAGTTCCAGACTGCAAGGATTTATTGAATAGTAATGTCAGTGGTTTGGAGAGCTCATCCTTAGCTTCCTTTAGAACTCTAGGCGGGATTGTATCAGGTCCAGGCGTTTTATTTACCTTGAGTTTATCTAAACAATTCAATACTTCTCTCTCTGTAACGGTGATATTGCTTAGAACATCTGAATTATCAATCTGAATCGGCGATGGTGTAGGGATATCACTGAGGTCTTCTGTTGTTAAAACTAATGCAAAGAAGGTATTGAGGGCATTACTCATTTGTACTTCGTCTTTGGTGTATTCTCCATTTTCACCGACAACGGTCCAACAGTTGAAGTAACTACTTTTTTCTTTCTGATATAACTATAGAATTCTTTCGGGTTTGTTTTACTTTGATTCGCAATATGTAACTCTAAGGTCTTTTTACTTTGCTTAATTAACTTTTTGGCTTTGCGTCGTAGCTCTACAAATTTCACCCGTTCTTCGTCATTTTGTGAGGATTTTAATCTATCATTAGCAAAAATTTTAGCAAGCAGGCAGTTTGAAATATCTTTATTCCACCATTTGGGCTTATTATTATGGCCTGGACGCCGTATTTTCGATGGTATGCAGTCTTGCACTGCTTTTAGGTAAGTGGTTTCGAATAACTTCCAAGATGTATTTATGTCGTTATTGTTAATTAAATAGCTCCAGTCAGTTTCTTTAAACATAGCTCTAAGTTTATGGAAGTTTGCTTTCTTGAAATTAGGGACTTT
>JBAKBP010009045.1:0-57500 GCA_037953745.1 Lithodes maja | reverse complement strand
GTTTCCTGAAAACACATGGGATGGGTTAGTAATGAAGGGGAAAGAACCCCGCTCACCTAGGTCATTTAAGGGTCCTGAAGGGCGGCGGAAAAACGCAATTAACATGGGGTTATGGGTAGGCAAAATACTGGAAAATTACTGCCACGTCCGCCTACACGCACGCGGCTGGACTTGGAGGGTTGCCAACCATCGGTACTGTTCCGTGGGTTCCTAAAGTAGTTGCCATACAAATCTGAACCCTCTAGGTGCCATAGGACAAGAGTAATGTGAACCCTCTAGGTGCCATAGGACAAGAGTAATGTGAACCCTCTAGGTGCCATAGGACAAGAGTAATGTGAACCCTCTAGGTGCCATAGGACAAGAATAATTAACGCGAACGCAACCATTACGTCGCTGGGGTTTAGCGATACATACATAGGCGACGCATAACGTGCGTTGCTGGTACTCAAGGGGTTAAGAAACGACAATACTCCCTTGACTACGAGAGGCCCTTCCTAAACTTTAGCAAAATTGCCTGGTTATAGCTGGAAGTAAGGATAGTGATTATTGGCGTAAAAGGATTAATAAACAGAATTTATCATATGCCTTTGGCTATGACAAAAATCTAATGATATCCCAATGTAATGAAGCAATGAGCTATAGTACTAGAATAGTAATGCTGGGGTCACACATTCACGTATATCACTCCCGTATGCTCCCGTCAGGCGTGATCGCCAATTTTGTGTAATGACGGGCGTAGTCCGGCCGTGTACGCCCGTATAGAGGAAGACTATTGCACTACCCGACATACGTACCGTAACGGGGCCAGTGTTACGTCAGACGTAATGTAGTCGTATGGAGCTACGTACGTGCTTGCGACTTGCGTAAGCATGTCCCCGTTAGTCCGCCTGGGCTGCCCGATTTGCGGAACACAGGCCACGCCCATGGCCACGCCCCCACAATACCTACGTAGCTGAGGCCGTACGTCTTGTGAGTTTGTAGGCATTACGTGGACCGTGTCCGGACAATCGTAGGCACACCCGTCTGTCCAAACACAGACAAAGACAGTCTTTGTCAACCACGTAGGTCTGGGTTGGAATCTGGGAACTACAAAAGGGCAGGAATGGCCACACCATTCCCATTCCCAGTCCTTCATCGGCACCATGAACAACATCGCGGAATTCATCCTGGAGGAGTTCAATTTTGTGAACTCCCTTTATAGAGGAAAGACCATTCACCCGCTGAGTGCCAGCCAATTTTGACGGTGTGCTTCTGCCAGTGCCAGAGTTTTTTTGTTTTTTTTTGGCTAAATCTATCAAGTTGGGAGAGAAAGGAAGGATAATGGTAAAAAAAACACTCCCCTTGTCCATTTTCGCCAGAAATCAGGTCCCCGATGGTCCCGAAAGTAGCTGAAAAGACACTATAGACTACAGAGACTTTTATGGTATCGGAATGTATGGGTGGGAGGGTGATGGGAGGGTGGTTTTCGGGTTGGTTGGGGGAAGGTAGAAGGGTAATTGACTTGTGTTACACATATGAAGCCGATTGGTGAGGTAGTTTCGCCACCACGGATTTTCCTTTTTTTCCTTATCTTCGTACGGATACGCTGGAAGTGGGTGGTGGGAGGCGGTTGGGGGTGTGGTGGGGGGAAGGCAGAAGGGTAAGGGACTTGTCACACAAATATGGAACCGATTGGTGAGGTAGTTTCGCCGCCACAGATTTTTCTTTTTGTCCTTATCTTCGTACGGATACGCTGGAAGTGGGTGGTGGGAGGCGGTTAGGGGTGTGGTGGGGGGAAGGCAGAAGGGTAAGGGACTTGTCACACAAATATGGAACCGATTGGTGAGGTAGTTTCGCCGCCACAGATTTTTCTTTTTTTCCTTATCTTCGTACGGATACGCTGGAAGTGGGTGGTTGGAGGTGGTTGAGGGTGTGGTGGGGGGAAGGCAGAAGGGTAAGGGACTTGTCACACAAATATGGACCCGATTGGTGCAGTCGTTTCGCCGCCACAGATTTTCCTTTTTTTTCCTTCTGACGGGACCGACAGTCAACGAGTGGGTGGGAGGAGGGATTTGGGATTTTTGTGGTGGGTAGCCTAAAGGGTAAGGTACATGTGGTAAAAATATGAAAGCCATAGGTGCAGTCGTTTCGCTGCTACGATTTGTTTTCGGCAGGGTGCAGAGGGTGGCAGGGCTTGTTGGTTGCTGCTCCGGTGTGGTGAGAGGTGTGACGGAGTGTCCCCCGCTGGTCCCCCGTGACCCCACCATACAACGGTGCCGCATCTTCCCGCCAACACGTAGTGTGGCGGTGCCAACACGTAGTGTGGCGGTGTTGCCAGATGCGGCCGGACTTACTTTCACTTTCACGTTTTACGTGAACATTGTACGATTGGCGGAAGAAACTTACGTTTTACCTGTCTAGCTGCTACGTTTTATGTGGCTGCACCCGTAATACGTAGCAGCTAGACAGGTAAAACGTATGCATTCCCAACTTTTTACATACGTGAGCACGAGCCCCGTATCCGATTCGCAATCCAAAGGATACCGGGCGACCTTGGCCGCACCAACCACCTACAAGACCAGCGTGGCTACACCCGCCATGCGTACCAACCCCCACGACTAGACAGAATTTCATTTAAGTTTTGCGTACTAAGCCCTTACGTTTTACGTATTCGGTTGCCAACTACCAATAAACCTTCATACGGGAGCATATACGTGAATGTGTGACCCCAGCATTATATGTGTTAATATTATTAAATTAATAATATTATCATTATTATCATAATTAATATTAATATCAACTTTTGTTTACCATTTTGTTTCTCAGGCCCAGGTCCACCTCCAACAAAAGCGGTACTCCTCCAGTGAAGATCTGTTAGAGGGTGTGTTGAGAGGTACCCCAGGTCACCAGGCGGCGCTCGACCACCTCTCCCTGCTCTACGTGGCCACCAACCGGACGGCCGAGGCTCTAGCGGCGGCCACGGCAGCGGGGTGTCGGGAAGCCGGAGACACGTGCGCTACCTTACATGCCACGCTGACTTGTTGCATACCACCAGCTTCATGGACCAGGCTGTCACGGTGAAAAATTAAATAATATAATACAGTATAATACAATAGTTAGATTGGTAGAGATAGGTAAATAGATGGATACAAAATACAATAGTTAGATAGATAAAAACGGGTAAATAGATGGATAGAAAGTGATATAGGCAGTCAAACATACAACATACTATTATATGGATACAGTAGTCAGTCAGTCAGTAGCCAGCCCTTACTCCCACAAGGGGTAGGGAGGATCAGCAAGAGACACAAAAAAGGAAAACGAGGTGACAGGAGAAGAACACATATAACAGTTCGCCCACAAAAGGCAAGCAGACAAGCATTCAGAAACACCAATCAGAAGCAAATTGAAAAACAAATATATATGGTGTAATAAACCTTTATAGATAGATAGATAGATAAATAGGTGTGTGTGTGTGTGTGTGTGTGTGTGTGTGTGTGTGTGTGTGTGTGTGTGTGTGTGTGTGTGTGTTATGCAAAAAGAAGAAATTCAAAGGGTCGGAGAATAAAAGCTCCCAATTAAGTACGGAATAAAACAAAAGGATTATGGTGGGAGGAAAGAGACAAAGATTAGAAAGACAAAGGAGATTAGGCTATTTTTTTTTTTTTTTTTTTTTGTGGGATGCAGAGACGACAAAAATTCTTAATATAGAGAATGAGGGAATACATAAGAACATATTAGCTTATTAGCCATATTCCAATTATCCGTTCAGTATCGGTGACGTCTTTTAGATATTTTTGTAGCTATATTTAGGCGATTTTGTGTAGCTTGAAAAGGATCTGTGGTCGTAAAAAGGGGATAGTTCGAATCCTGTTAATTGCTAGAGGCCCTACTGTATATAAACTTCATTAAATCGTCTTATAGTAGCCAGCATAAAGTTAAAAAGACGTAGCCGGTACAGAAGGAGTTAACGCCATCTGAATCCCGTGGCGGACAAGTAAAAAGGTACAAAGAAATATTGGAGATTACGGTCAAGAGGCAATTTTATCACTGATTGTCTGGCAACTCACGTTACAGGCAAATTTAATCAAGAATGTGAACATTCATTCAGTAAAACGTGAAAACAAAAAATCGGGAAATTCTGACCAAACACACAACCAAAATATCAACTTATTGCAATGAGAGGATGCAGAAAGATACAGAGGAGTTTTGGGTGTCTACTAGAAGTATATGCCTATCTTCATCATAGTCACTTTGTTTATTCCGTATCCATTGCCTACAGAAGAAAAATATGGATAAAAATGCCCAAGAAATAAGGGGTAAAACAGAACGAAATCGGTTATAATGCGATTTCAGCGTAAGTCTTGACATAAAGATATTTAAATCTGTTGTTTATTTTCTTTCCAGAGCTATCAGTTGGCTGTTAGCTTGGAGCCTCAACTCTCCCGGGCACACCTTAACCTGGGAGCCATTTACCACACTCAGGTAGGTAAGCTTTCAGTGGTAGTACAACCTTACACCATCCTAACTTACCTACATGCCCTATCATCACTTCTCTCGGGCACACCTTAATAATTAACCTGGGAGCTATTTACCACACTCAGGTAGGTATGTTTTCCGTGGTAGTACATTCTTACACCATCCTAACTCCCATCCATGCCTTATGCTCACTTCTCTCGGGCACACCTTATCCTGGGAGCCATATACCACAATCAGGTAAGTATAAACTTTCAGTGGCAGTACATCCTTACACCATCCTAACTCCAATACATCGTCACTTCTCTCGGGCACATTTAAACCTGGGAGCCATATACCACACACAAATCAGTACGTTTCCTGCGGCAGTTAAACATTACAAAACCCTGGCTCCTAGCCCTGCCCTAACCTCATGTTCCTCGGATAAAAATCTACCCCTGGAATTATACTATAAAATAATATGTTACAATACATATCGATTTCTCACTCAAAAAGTATTATTTCAAGGATTATTTACATCCAGAGTTATGGCATCCCGAGCTCCTGTTACGCATCCTCAATATGCCCCGCTCAAGTACTTACATAATATGCCCATATTTCGAATACTGCAAATTATCACACGGTTCTGAAACTTTACCAGTGTACGTGGAAATTATGTGACATATTTGGGTTGCAAATGTCTCAGAATGATAAATTTGGACAACATTAACTATATTTTAATAGGACAATCCCCTTAAACTTTGTAATTATATTCCTTAGTGTGTATGCTAACTTCCTAAATATCCCTGTTTTAATTAACATTTCTCCCCTCTTACTGTGCCTGCAGGGTCGGTCAGAGCTGGCTATGGAGCACTACCAAAAAGCCTTCGCCCAGGACCCCACCAACACCCTACTGCTAGATAACATACAGAAGCTGAGACGAGCCATGGGAACGGCAGGCATTAGGGGTAGCTGAACATACACAACATACAGAACTTGAATTTACATAACCTAAATAGCTTACATACACTGAGACAGATCATGAAGGCTGCCGGTGTATAGGCATCACTGAACAAAAATATACACTAAACTGAAATGGACCATGAGAGCTGCTGGTTGAAAAGATAGATGAACAAACATAACATACAGAACGAACTGCTGGTTGAAAAGATAGATGAACATACATAACATACAGAACGAACTGCTGGTTGAAAAGATAGATGAACATACATAACATACAGAACGAACTGCTGGTTGAAAAGATAGATGAACATACATAACATACAGAACGAACTGCTGGTTGAAAAAGATAGATGAACATACATAACATACAGAACGAACTGCTGGTTGAAAAGATAGATGAACAAACATAGCATACAGAACGTGAAGGACTTGAATAACAATCTGAAGCCTCTGAACATAGTGAGCGTGTTGTAAACTGCAAAGCCTGCAGAACCTGCACAACTAAAAGAACACATCATCTACAAAACATTTCCAACTTACAACTATATCGACCATACAGAACATATCGAGCTTACTGCATATTCAGAGCACGGTTGACTTGTGGAATAAGTTGCCAAATGAGCTAGTCAATTCAGCTCATATCTCCATTTTTAAGTCTAGAGTTAATGCTTTTTTGCAGCATTAATTCTATTTTTTAAACTTATTTTATTATATTTTACTGTATTATATTTATACTTGATATCCTCCACTGCATAATATGTTATATGTGTTTAATATATGTATATGTACAGTACAGTATACAGTATATGTTTTTTTTTTCTAAGTTGCCGTAGTCTCTCTCCAGTGCCTCCGGGTGTTTTGTGTGGATTCATCTTGCTGGTGTTTCTACACCCTGGTTGGAGACTTCGGCATCTCATATAATAATAATAATAATGCAAAACATATAGAGCTTACATAATATAAAATACACCACATGGACAAAGCTCATAAAGCACACATAAGCTAAAGAATGCTCAAACCTATTTTTGAATATACTTTTTTTTTCGGGATTGTAACAGAGTTGTGCAAGTATGAGACTAAAATGTACTTAATTTATTGATAAGGTAATCCCTTTGACTGATTCAAGTTAAATGATTTATCTATTTATGTAAGTTCATCTTAACCTGATGAAAACATGAGTCTCTAAGTAGAGGAATTATTGATACTTAAGGGGAGGTTTCTAGTTTGTTTCCTACTCCTCCAGCAATCTTAAAATGTCACCCCTTGACCCCTTTTCAAGATAAATGTGTACATTTTTCGGTAGAAAAATTTCCCGGCCGAAGGCCGGTTACTCTAAAATTACAGGCTCGCTATCGCTCGCCAGGATAAAATCGACACCTAAATTGCACGAAAGGTCTTAAAATTGACAG
The DNA here is from genome assembly GCA_037953745.1 of Lithodes maja. Taxonomy (NCBI): domain Eukaryota; kingdom Metazoa; phylum Arthropoda; class Malacostraca; order Decapoda; family Lithodidae; genus Lithodes; species Lithodes maja. The sequence continues at coordinate 50,694 of JBAKBP010009045.1, read as the reverse complement.
AATGGGCCGGAAATTCTTAAAATCACCAAACTAATGGGGCAAACGTCTTAAAATTTCAAAAGCAATGGGGCTAAACATGAGGGAGAAAGGGGTAAAGAAAAAAATCCCTCAAGTGGAAATCTCCCCTTAATGGTTTAACAAGAAACAACTCACTCTCTATCATATCAACACCGCGTTTCCATGTATTATTTTGGTACTTTTTACTAAAACACATTATTCCAAAACTTTTGAAATCTATAAAACTCTAGGGGGCTCCTTTACTAATAATCAATACTAGTCATGGCACAATGAGTGATGGACTTCAAGCTCAGAATGTCGACTTCTTCAAAAGGCTAATGCTCAAAGGGGAGTGTCAGGGAATACTAACCTATTCAAATAGTGTATTTCCATTGACAAATGTCAGTACAATAATGTAAGATTGTTATGTACAATTTAGGGAATATGTACATTTAACTCTTAGGATACTGTATGTCATACAAGATTAGATAAATTAAGATTGAATAGTGTAATGTAAGAATGCAATGGATCTATATTTAATACACAAAATATCAGAATAATCACAGATATTCTGGATGTTCTATTTTAAGTACAAACTCACAGATGTCATAGCTTTCGGGCAACTTCAAGTTTGAACACCATATAGCTTGAAGTCTAAGTAAGGATAATACAATGTTGACAATACAGTTTGAACACCATATAGCTTGAAGTCTAAGTAAGGATAATACAATGTTGACAATACAGTTTGAACACCATATAGCTTGAAGTCTAAGTAAGGATAATACAATGTTGACAATACAGTTTGAACACCATATAGCTTGAAGTATAAGTAAGGATAATACAATGTTGACAATACAGTTTGAACACCATATAGCTTGAAGTATAAGTAAGGATAATACAATGTTGACAATACAGTTTGAACACCATATAGCTTGAAGTATAAGTAAGGATAATACAATGTTGACAATACAGTTTGAACACCATATAGCTTGAAGTATAAGTAAGGATAATACAATGTTGACAATACAGTTTGAACACCATATAGCTTGAAGTATAAGTAAGGATAATACAATGTTGACAATACAGTTTGAACACCATATAGCTTGAAGTATAAGTAAGGATAATACAATGTTGACAATACAGTTTGAACACCATATAGCTTGAAGTATAAGTAAGGATAATACAATGTTGACAATACAGTTTGAACACCATATAGCTTGAAGTATAAGTAAGGATAATACAATGTTGACAATACAGTTTGAACACCATATAGCTTGAAGTATAAGTAAGGATAATACAATGTTGACCATACAGTTTGAACACCATATAGCTTGAAGTATAAGTAAGGATAATACAATGTTGACAATACAGTTTGAACACCATATAGCTTGAAGTATAAGTAAGGATAATACAATGTTGACAATACAGTTTGAACACCATATAGCTTGAAGTATAAGTAAGGATAATACAATGTTGACAATACAGTTTGAACACCATATAGCTTGAAGTATAAGTAAGGATAATACAATGTTGACAATACAGTGTGAACACCATATAGCTTGAAGTATAAGTAAGGATAATACAATGTTGACAATACAGTTTGAACACCATATAGCTTGAAGTATAAGTAAGGATAATACAATGTTGACAATACAGTTTGAACACCATATAGCTTGAAGTATAAGTAAGGATAATACAATGTTGACAATACAGTTTGAACACCATATAGCTTGAAGTATAAGTAAGGATAATACAATGTTGACAATACAGTTTGAACACCATATAGCTTGAAGTATAAGTAAGGATAATACAATGTTGACAATACAGTTTGAACACCATATAGCTTGAAGTATAAGTAAGGATAATACAATGTTGACAATACAGTTTGAACACCATATAGCTTGAAGTATAAGTAAGGATAATACAATGTTGACAATACAGTTTGAACACCATATAGCTTGAAGTATAAGTAAGGATAATGCAATGTTGACAATACAGTTTGAACACCATATAGCTTGAAGTATAAGTAAGGATAATACAATGTTGACAATACAGTTTGAACACCATATAGCTTGAAGTCTAAGTAAGGATAATACAATGTTGACAATACAGTTTGAACACCATATAGCTTGAAGTATAAGTAAGGATAATACAATGTTGACAATACAGTTTGAACACCATATAGCTTGAAGTATAAGTAAGGATAATACAATGTTGACAATACAGTTTAGATACTACTTATCTCGAACACAATATAGTTTTGTTCCCACAAATTACGGATATAATCACGATCAGACATAGTAAATTTCATACACCCTAATAAGTCTAGGGAGGAAACTAAAAACATATATGAATACATGAATTAATAGACCAAACAAACGGCCAGTCTCCCCTTAAGTCCTAAGTTGCAAACACTCGTCTAATGTTACCATAAACAATCAGAACATGTTGATCGTGTTGAAGGAGTTGATCAAGTTTGAGTAACCCAAGCCTGCCCAACTTAATTATAAGAAAACCTAGAACATAGCCAAGTTAAGGGGGGTCACCTGCTTTTTATCTTTCTCTCCTTTTCTCTCTTTCTCTGGTTTCTATCCATTCAGTCCCATTCAGCCTACTGGTTTAAGACGTTTATCCCCATCCAGGTGTTGATTTCTTCCTGGCGAACGATAGCGAGCCCAGTATTGTATGGAGAAATCCGGCTTCGCCGGACACATTTTTCTATTGAAAAATTTACAAATTTAGCTTGCTGTCAAAACAAAAATATATATATGCGGGCTCGCTACCGCTCGCCAGGAAAATATTGACACCTGGATGGGGTAAATGTCTTAAAACAGTAGGATGAATGGGGCCGAATGGATACAAGCCAAATAGAGAGGGAGCAAAATAGAAAAAAGCGTGGTGAGCTCCCTTAATATTAATTTCCAATATAACTTTGAATTATACCCTTCCTTCCTTCTTGCCTGCCTCCTCCTATTTTCCCTTTCTGCCTTCCTCGCGACGGTTTTATTTCTCCCAGACATTCTCACTCCCTTAGTTCCTTTTATATTGCCAGTATTTTGTTTTTGTTCATCCTATATTTATTTTTTCTTACCGTCCTACTTTCTTCCTTTCCTACCTTCCGACCACCCACCTATTCTTACTCCCAGTCATTCCTTCAGTTTCTCTCCCTGAGCTCCTCGAACATTGTCTATATCTTTGTACAGTACTTTCTGGGTCAAGCCCCGACGCCTTCATCTCCTACTACAGCTCATTTCCTCACCCCCAACTACTTCCTGTGTCCCAACTCTAGTATTCGAGGCCTTGGGGTGATCAAAATTATTAATTGTCTCACCTTTACTATATTCCCTGTCTGTCTGTGTTCCTTCCTATATTCTATCCATCCATTACTCCCTCCGACTTTTCTTACGTTCCTTATTCCTCCCTCCATATACCACTTTGCTCACATGTAAGGTAACTGGACTTATTTTCATACAAGACAAATAAAAATAATGTTTTAAAAGAAAATTTGTTTGTCTACCCTTATCCAGCTATCCATATATTAGTTTTAGTTATTTAGTAAACTAGACAGATAAATAAGTAGCCAATTCACTTCTTAACTATATTTGTGTCAGTTTATCTATACAGCTGAGCCAATTGGGATAATAATTCACATTTGAATATAGTAAACGAAGGTTCATATTAAGCCATCTACATTACCTTAAGTTATTAATCATTTATTATATACATATTCCAATATATCTACTGGATTGATATATGAAAGTGATGGGGTAAACATAGAAATTTAACCAACATATTATAACGATAATAATTATGTTATACCACAACCGAAGACACCACTCAGCCCAGACGACAAAGTCACCCCCCTCGAAAACCAAGTGGGAAGACACCACAAAAAACGGCCTCACAATGCAGCAATCCCCCCCTCGGGGAACCAAAACAAACCCCCGCAACACTCTCCCACATCGAAGAGGCAGCGTCTACACAAGGACCCGGAGGTGACGCCACGCACACAGCCCGGCCTGGGATTGGGGACCAGAGCAGAGCCTCCACCAACCTGGAGGCTTCGACATCACCACCCAACCGACCTACTGATTGGTCCCTGGAAGGTATCCTGAAGCTCTCCCCCCTGCCACATTCTCTAGACTGATGGACTCCATCCTCCAAGGCCTCACCTGGGAAACCTGCCTGGCATACCTTGAAGACATTATTGTATTAATTAACTCCTTGGACGAGCACATTCAACGACTTAAGCAAGTTTTTTCTCGCATCCGCCAAGCCGGCCTCAAACTAAAACCGTCCAAATTCTCCTTAGCCCGGGAATCAGTACCTTACTGGGGAGATGGGTTGTTTTTCTAGACCCCTTTCTCCCTCATGTTTAGCCCTATTAGTTTTTAGATTTTAAAATGTTTGCCCCATTAGTTTGTCGATTTTAAGACCATTCGGCCCATTTATTTGTCAATATTAAGACCTTTCATGATATTTAGGTGTCAATTTTGTTTTCCTTCGAACGTGAGTGAGCCTGTAATTTTGGAAAAACCGGCCTTTGGCCGGGACATTTTTCTCCCGAAAAATTTACAAATTAATCCACAAGGAGGACCTAAAGGATGTTATTTTTAAGATTGATGAAAGTCTAGGGAGGAAACTAGAAAAATATTGAATACATGAACAAAATTGACCATAAAGTGAACCACCCCCCTTTAATGTATTGTGGTTAAATCTAGACGATATTAACTTATTGCCTGCGGGAGAACGCCATAGCAATTTACAGCAATTTACAGGCTTTTAAAGCCTCTTAAAGCCTGTAGAATCGAGTGCGAGGGAGCGGGAGCGCGACAGGTCACACGTACTTCCCCCAGCCAGCCGGCAATGGCACTGAGGAATCTGAGTCTTGCTCTCGCGAGATATACAGCACTGCCAAAGACAAATGTAGCGTGACATTAGCGATAATTGCTAATTTTAGCGAATGTCTATGGTAGCGCTGCGGGTCAAGCCAGGGAGCTACGAAGCTTGTCTTGGTGTCATTTTGAAGCTATTTTCTTCTACTTTTTGGCTGAATACATTTAATTTCATTCAGACACTTGACTAATCAATCAGGAGTGTCTGAATGAACCCTAATATGGCAGAAATATGCCCGTAACCAAAGTGTTGATGACCACGGCAAGCAATGGGGTAAAAGGTTTGTCAAGTCAGCATCTGAAATTGGCATGTCTTTCCTAAATCGATTAAAATTCTTCAATGATATCCAAAATAAAAAATTATTATCGTCACCGTACTGGATGGGTTATGGCCAATTTTCACCTACAAAAGACCATTTCGGAGATAATAAAATCACTTAGTGGTATCCGGAATACAGTACAATACAAACGAAAAATCAATATATGGAAAGAGATAATCAAGATACGAACCATCTTTCCAAAACTGAAGAAAATAATTTTAATGTTAGCCAGAAAAAAAGGGTGTATACGTCATCGTCATCGCATGGAAGTAGTTGGGAATGCAACACCACAACTACTGTAAAAATGAGGTGACAAGTTTCCTCATAGACGGTTCTAGGAGGGATGGATGCCAGCAGAGGCTCAAGGGAGAAATACATCCGTCTCTCTTTTTTCCTGTTCCTTTGTTCACTACCTTTCTTGACTTGCCTTCCTCCTCCTCCCCACCCCCCTCTCTCTCACTCACTCTCACTCTCATACACACACACACTCTCTCTCACTCTATTTATTTATATATATATATATATATATATATATATATATATATATATAATAAAGATGAATGAAGATATAACACCAGTACTCTTCAATCCTTTATTGGCTAGGGTTGAGTACAGGAGCGCCGAGACGCTGGTTGGTTATGTAAGAGTCTGGTGTGAACTGAAGGACTTGCTGCCTCCACAGGCCTGGGTGCCAGAGGCGCCCGCAAGTCTAAAGTGTCTGTGGTGCCATATGGTGTTGGACAATAGTGGTGTATACATTATTATTATATCTCCCCCCCCCTATTGGCGTCCGACGAGGCGATGGTGGAGTCGGGCGGTGTAGGTTGAGTGGAGGGCGGTAGACGAAGCTGTCGTAGGAAGCGGCGGTTGCGGAGCGTGGCTCGCCCCGACCCATCCACCCGGATGGTATACTGGCGGTGTGGATGCACCTCCACTACAGTGCCAGTCTTGTTCCACCGTGTCGGGTTGTTGCCCCCCTGGTTCTGGACGGAGACCCGGTCACCGACGTGGAGTGGTGATAAAGGCCGGGCTGAAGCATTATAGTATGTGGCTAGGGCAGCGTTACGGTGAAAAAGGGCTGCCTCACGAGCTTCGGCCGAGAGAAGCCAGTGGGGGTGGAGGTGGAGAAGTGCAGGATTGCAGGGGACGTGGTCCCGTAGGGTCCTGCCGAAGAGAAGTTGAGCTGGTGACTTGTCAATGGTCGAGAGGGGTGTGTTCCTGTATTGGAGGAGGGCGCGGGCTGCGGCGTTGTTGTCGAGAGAGCCAGTGGGGGATGTACAGTCCGCGATGATGCGGCGGGCTGCTTTAACAGCCAGCTCGGCGCGGCCATTAGACTGAGGGTAGAACGCAGAGCTGACCCGCTGTGACACACCCCAATGTGCCAGGAATTCTTGGAAGTCCCCGGCTGTGAACTGGGGCCCACCATCGCTCGCCAGTACCCGGGGTGCTCCGTAGTGGGTGAAGAGGGTACGGCACGCCGAGATGAGGTGGTGAGCATCACATTTACCTGGTGGCAGGTAGAAGATGTGGACATTGCTGGAGAAGCGATCGACGTAGACCAGGTAGTGTTTGCCCTGGTGCTGAAAAAAATCGGCGGCTACCTGGTCGTATGGCCATTGGGGTGGGTCAGATGACATGAGTGGCTCTTTCGGCTGGGACGGGGCGTGGGCGCGGCAGTAGTGGCAGGTATCCAGGCAGTTGCGTAGGGCCTTGTCAATACCTGGCCAGTAAACACTCGCACGTGCACGGGCCTTCATGCCAGTCATACCCTGATGAGCTGAGTGAAGGGCCTCGAGAACTCTGGACCGAAGATGATGGGGGATGACTGGTCGTTGATCCATGAGGGCTACCCCGTCGACGGAAGTGAGGCGGTCTCTAACACCCCAGAACTGTCGTAGTGGTGGGGCGGTCGCCTCTCTGGAGTCCGGGAAGCCCTCGGAGATGGTCTGAAGAAGGGAGGTATACTCGCTGTCTTGTTGGCCGGCAGATTTAAGGTCAGACCATGATACAACTGGGTCAGGTATGGCGGCGAGCATGGTGAGGGAGGCCAAGGCAACTGAGTGGATATCGAGCTCGCTGGCGGCCGCACTATGCACATCATGGGCGTCCGCGGAGGGCCTGGTCGGGTAGCGGGAAACAGCGTCAGGGCCGCGGTGCCATTTGCCAGGCGTATGTTGAATGGTGAACTGGTATCGTAGGGTACGTTCCTTAATCTTGAACAGGCGAGGGTTTGGTATGTTGTCAAGGGACCGGTCGTTAAGGATGTGCAGTAGAGGTCTGTGGTCCACGACGACGACGAGGTCAGGGCAGCCCAGGACAAACATTCTGCATCTGTCAAGGGCGTCAGCCACTGCTAAAGCCTCGCCTTCGACGGGTGCGTAGTGGGACTCCGCAGGTGTGGTAAAACGGGAGCCGGCGAAGATAAGTTTCCAACCGACCTTGCAACAGGTGGGGGCAGATGCGGTGGGGCAGGAACAATGTTGTTGGAGTAGGAGGAAGCCAAGGCCGGTTTTGCTCCAGTCTGTGGCGAGGCACGTGGGTCTGCCGATCTCGAAGGAGCAGACCCCTTCCTCCACCAGGTGTGTGATGTGGTCCTTAGATGTGGCAAAGGTACGGTCGAGTGCCTCATCCCAGTGGAAGGGGGTTTTGGACTGCACAAGTTCCCGGAAGGGCGCCATTTCCGGTTTGATGCTGAAGGCCCAGGCGACCTGTTCAACGAGACCAAACCACGACCGGGCTCCCGTGATGTCTGTGGGCGTGGGAAAGTCACGGATGGCCTTAATCATGGACGTGCATGGCTTAATTCCAGTGTCTGTGATGGTGAGTCCGGCGAAGTCAACTGAAGGGGCGGCGAAGGTAAACTTGTCAGGGTTGAAAGTGACACCGTTGGTTGCACAGAGGGCCAGGTAATCAAAAGTGTGCCAAAATGCCTCCTCGACTGAAGAGTCCCACAAAAGTGAGTCGTCGACACACTTCACCTTACGAGGGACAGCCTGTATGATTGCGTCGAAGCGTCGGGTACAGGCGTCGCCAGCTGCCAAGTAACCTTGAGGGGCCCTGATATACCTGTAACGCCCAAATTCTGTGATAAAAGTCGTAGCCTCCCTGCTGGATTCGTCGAGTAGAACAGCATGGTATCCATTCCAAGCGTCGAGGACCGTCTTACGAGTGCCTGCAGGGATGGATTGGGCCAAGTTGAATGGGCTCGGGGTGTGATGTGTCTCCCGAAGGCAGGCGTGGTTGAGTGCCTGCAGGTCAACTGTACGGCGGGGTTGTCCAGTTTTCTTGGCGACCACCACCATCCTAGAACACCAGGTAGTAGGGGTACCGATGGGGACAGGCTCAATAATGCCCAGTGCGACGTCCCTGTCGAGATCTGCTTTGACCTGGGCCTTCCAATGATGTGGTATAGGGGCAGGGGTGTGCACGGCACGTGGAGATGCGCCAGGCTTGATGTGGATGTGCATGGGAGGGCCAGACATCGTGGGGAGTGGGCCGCTGGTGGTGTTAAAAGCTGAAGATGCAAACTGTGACAAGAACCAGTCACGAAGGTCAGACAGGTGCAGGTCGTTAGGTGGGAAGGGGAGGGAAGTGGGCCGGTGTGGTGGAGGGGTCCTGGTCAAGGTGGGTGGTGGTTGGGCTGTGTGGGCGGCCATGCAGGGGGTAGGTGTGGGGAAGTCGGGAGGGATGATATGTAGTGCCCTACAAGCTGAAATGCTAATAAATAACGGTGACTGTGCCTGAATAATAAAAATATCATCAGAAGTAGTGTAGGGGGTGCCGGCAACGTCGGTGGCGGTAATGGTAGTCGGCATATAACCCAGGACCTGGAGAGTGTGACCCCCCACGGCCGTGATCCGTTGGTGTGTAGGCTGTAGGTGGTGGCGGTGAAGGCCCAGTGCCCGTAGTAATTGCAAACCAGCCACAGATACTTGGGCGCCCGTGTCAGGGTGGGCCGTGACACTGGTGGGGTGAGAGTGGGGCGACATGGCAGTAGAAATGGTAATGGGCAAGGAGGGGAGCCGTGCGGGTGGTGGTTTGTTAACAGCCTGTTTGATAGTACCAATGATAACAGCCGCGGATGAAGGTGAGGGCGTGGAGTGACAAACTGTGGAGTAATGGTTGAGTTTGTTGCATGACGGGCAGGTCTTGCCCCAAGCAGGGCATTTGGATGGGCGTTCGGCTCGAGAGTGTGTGGATAGGCCGCACCCACTGCACTGGGAAGAGGTGGATTTACAAACCTTGGCAAAGTGGTTAGGTTTATTACACGCCGTGCAGGTCTTGCCCCATGTAGGACACTTCGAAGATCGTTGGGTTTGTGAATGTGAAGATAGGCCACACCCGGAGCAACGTGTGGGAGATGAAGTGGGGCCGACGTGGGGAGGTGGTGGGGCGGGCGACGGCGGCTGAGTAGGTTGGGCGGGGGGCTGGATAGGGGCGGGGCGTGGGTAAGTACTCTTGAGACGCTGGTATGGTGATTTCACAGCATGTACCCCCGGTTGCATTGCCGTCTGATCGAGTGCCGCAGATTCGAACCCCACACAGTAGTTGATAACATCTTGTAAGGTAGGTAGGGTGCGGTCCTTAGTTAAAACATCTTGCTGAAGGGACGAATCACTAATCCCGATAGTCACTTGGTCCCGTATGTGTTCGTCAGAGACATCAGTGTGGCAACAGGGGCAGGTAAAGCCACAGTCCAAAGTGGCCTCCGTAATACGTGTGACGTAGTCCCGGATCTGTTCAGTAGGTTGTTGGAGAAGAGACCGGAAGTGGTGGCGAGCGGCTGCGCGGTTCCGTTGTCGGTGGACGAGTTGTGTGATGAGAGTTGCTAGGTCGATTTCTGGCAATGAGGAGAACGCCTGATTGTGAGCAAATATGGCGCTCTGAAGGGCAGGGTCGCACGTCTGGTAGAGCTCGATGGTAGCCTCATGAGGTGGTAGAAGGACGAGCCGCTTGTAGACCTCCCAATCAGCCCAGAATTTGCGTAGGGCGTGTCCCGGCATATGTAAAGCGGCCTGGGGCCGCGTAGGGGCAGCCCGGCGGGGCGGGGCGGGGCGTGGCTGGGCAGGGTAGGAAGGGACTTGAGGTGTTGGTGGGACTTGAGGTGGTGGTGGTATGATGACGTCATGCGCATAAGGGGCTGCGCCGTGAGGGTTGGTGCCAGCCGTACGATAGCCAGGGGGGGCATAATGGCCGCCGTAATACCGACCGTCGCTACCGACACCAGTGTGGGCCTGGCCGTCAGTTGGGGAGGGTGTGGGATGTTCGCTCTTGAGAGGGTGGGTAAAGGGATTGGTCATGTTCATATGTGATAAAGACATGTGGGGAGTAACTGGCATATGGTGGGGCACTGAGACATGGGTAGCTGGCATATGGTGGGGCACTGAGATATGGGTAACTGGCATATGGTGGGGCACTGAGACATGGGTAACTGCCATATGGTGGGGCACTGAGACATGGGGAGATGTATGAGGTGTGGGTGTCTGTGTAGAGGGATGAATAAGTGTATCACTGGTGGGGTGTGAGGCAAAGGATGGGTCAGCCTGGTGGGTAACATTACTGGCCTGGGGCTGATGTTGTAGAGGCTGGTGGGGCTGTGGTGGAGCTGTCGCGGGGCGATGTTGTAGATCCTGGCGGGGCGGTGGTGGAGCTGTCGCGGGGCGATGTTGTAGTTGTAGATGCTGCTGGTCCTGGTGATGCTGTAGAAAGGTGGCCATACTCGATTGGAGGGCGTCGATCCTTTCATTCAAGTAGATGATGGATGGGTATGGAGACAGGGCATCGGGCAATGAAGGCTCGACCGGTTGGGAGGTAGATGTAGCCAGGTAGGGACCGCATGGCGGCAAGCCGGCTTCCACAGCAGCTGCAGCCTCAGCTAGGTAGTGCAGGTTCTCCATGTAGGTTCAGATACTGATATACACTGCGCCATATAATTAAGATGAATGAAGATATAACACCAGTACTCTTCAATCCTTTATTGGCTAGGGTTGAGTACAGGAGCGCCGAGACGCTGGTTGGTTATGTAAGAGTCTGGTGTGAACTGAAGGACTTGCTGCCTCCACAGGCCTGGGTGCCAGAGGCGCCCGCAAGTCTAAAGTGTCTGTGGTGCCATATGGTGTTGGACAATAGTGGTGTATACATTATTATTATAATATATAGTACATAATTATATATATCGTTCCTAAAAGCAAAGTGGGTCTGCAGAGAACATAATCTTCGCATGCCCCTCTTCCTCTGGTAAAGGAGGTCACCAAGTCTTATCCAAATGTAAAATATTTACGGAAATCAAAATTATGAAGTACGTATTGACAAGGACATCAAAAATATTTATTGTCAAATCAATACAAGAATACAAAAAGATACACACCTTTGTTCAAATAATGTTAAATATATTATCATTATGGAAGGTAACCAAATGTATCAATGTGAACATTAACAGTGGAAACACGTTTTCTATTCAGTATAATTACTGTATAATAGTATAATTAATTATTTATGCTATCTCTCTCTCTCTCTCTCTCTCTCTCTCTCTCTCTCTCTCTCTCTCTCTCTCTCTCTTCCTTTGCGTCGGGGCCAAATGGGAAGTCTTTTTCCAACAGTTTTTCACCCGTGATTCCTCCCTGATGTTTTTTTATAGGAAGGATGAAGAGCTTGGTAAGACAGATGGCAGGGAAGGGGGGGAGGGGGGGGGAGGGGGATGAAATAAAATTATATTGTTTGAACGGCGATAGTATGGAGGAGAATAGTTGGACGGATCCACAGTAGATAGGTGGATAGTTAGATAGTAAGCCCGATTTCAGCAACAAAAGGAGTGTATTATGACATGGTAGATCAGGGATACCAAGGAGGCTGATATAGATGGATGATATTGTGGGGTAGGTATGTAATTGATAGGAAGTTAGGAATATATATATATACTGTGTATATATATTCCACGGCAGTCGTGGTGGAGTTGGTTAAAGCGTCAGCTATCGTCCTGACGGTCGGCGGTTCGAACCCCACTGAGAGATTAAAACATTTAGTGGCTCACGTGCATTTGCGATATATACTTTATATATATATATACTGTATATATACACGTTAGCTAATACATTTTCAAATACCCCCAGCCGGGATCGAACCTCCGACATTCAGAACGAGTGTCCAAGCTTTTAACTCACTATACCACGCCATGGTATAGTGGGTTAAAAGAAAGGGAGAGAGAGAGAGAGAGAGAGAGAGAGTATTGCCTTTGTAAGCCTTTCCATTGCTTCGTTGAACAAACACACACACTACCCAGGTACTGTATATACACACAGTATACTACATTATATAATTGCTGTCTCCCTCACTCTCTCTCTCTCTCTCATTTAGAAATAATTAAATAATAATATTAATTCCCTCTCCCCTAGATTAGCTTAAACCCCCCTCCCTCCACCTACCTTACCTTATACCCACCACCCTCCCTCCCCCACTGGCCTACCTAATACCCTATTTATCTATCTATCTATATGCTCAGGCCCAATCCCCACTTTTCCCATATTTATTTTTATTTTCTATTTTCAATTATTTTATTATTTATTTTTTCTTGGGGGTGGCCGACTCAAGACAGAGCAAGAACAGGGAAAACACAAAACACAACATAAAACAACGAACAAACACAGATAAAACCTAACTCGCACACATACCTAATACCCAACTCCCTTTAATTACGTTCAGACTTCCTCCCAGTATGTGCATAGTCTGTGTATCAATTTAGTTCCATGTAACTCTCCTTCCCCCTCCAAAGACTGTAGTGAACCAGTGCTGGTTGAGAGTCTGTGTGATCCACTGGAGAGGAAGGCAAATATTGGACCTTGCAATTATTGGTCTACCAGATTAAGACGAAGGGGGAGGCGGACCACAGCCGTCTATGAGGGCACTTCTTCCGATCTTATTACAGTGAGTCGCCATAGATACAAGATCCTTGCTGTACTTTCAATTATAATAGAGACGTTAATAAAAAGCTATTACAGGCAATGAAGGGAACATTGGGTGATACAAACAACACTGAGTTATTCTGCACTGACTTGGCTCGGTTCCATGTCATTTCAACCAGTAGCTCTCAACCAGTGCCAAATTAACCCAGATCAACCAAACCAGTGCCAACATATAATACTAACCTAACCTAACCTAACCTAACCGTATTGGTTGATTTGGTACTGGTTGAGAGCTACTGGTTGAGTTGACCGGTCACCACTTGGCTCTACGGAACCTGCGACTGGTCTTGGTTCTTGGTCCACTATGTCATATTGATATTGAAGAACATTACTAATTAATGAATATAGGCCTACTGACGATAACATAAGCTGAGGGATGGAAGAATGGATGCAAGGCTACATTCAGTACTTAGCCTCTTCAAGGGCTGTGGTCCGTTGAATATTAACCCATTCAGTACCAGGGACGTCCTTATCCGTATATTCTGGTAACTATTAGACGATTGTATTCAGCTTAGGAAGGACCTCTAGCAATAATAAGGCTTCAAACTATACCAACCATCCTATTTAACCATCACAGATCTACCAGAGCTGCATAATATCGTATAAATATAGCCAGAATAAAATATAACACACGTCGCTGGTACTCAAGAGGGTTCATGGATTCATACCAAGGTCAGCGAAAAGGCAACCCTAAAGACCTGAACACCCGAATACATCCCGGTGTATGCAAAATGGCGGCCACACAAACACACGAGCATGATTCTCCCTTTAAAACCGTTTGAACACGATTACACATGTAGGTTAAGGGGGGTCACCTGCTTTTTTTCTCTTTATCTCCTTTTCTCTCTTTCTCTGGCTTGTATCCATTTGGGCCCATGCAGCCAACTGTTTTAAGACGTTTATCCCCATCCAGGTGTCGATATCTTTGTAGCATTGAATGAAGAAATCCAGCTTCGACGGAGACATGTTTATATAAAAAAAATGTACAAATTTAGCCTGCTGTCAAAAATATTAAAACAAAAATTTGACACCGGGATGGAGGTAAACATCTTAAAACAGTAGGCTGAATGCGGCCGAATGAATACAACCCAGAGAGAGAGAGGGAGAGAGAGAGAGAGAGAGAAAACAAATACAAACGAGGTGGACCCCCTTCAGACGATATACATGTGAAGGAATGATGGTGGTGGGTGGTGGATATGATTACAAGATTCCAGACCACAGTGATGAGCTTTATCCCACCCAGCCATCAAGTCTCCCTTCCTACCATATATCTCAACTTGTCCCTCCCCTCTCCCATTATTAAACACCTTTTCTCCCATTATATTAATCCTACTCCATCTTCTGCTCTCTCTCTCTCTCTCTCTCTATCTTACTCTCTCTCTCTCTATCTATCTATCTATCTATCTTATTCTCTATCTCTCATATATATCCCCCAGCCACTGGCGCTGAATATGAGGTCGCTTTTTTGTAGGATAAGGTGAGACATGTGTTGTAATTATTAATGACTCGTCATTTAGGGTATTGAAGCTGTCGTAATTATTATATGATGATCCTTTTAGATATTTTCTCATTTTCGTTGCTCCCTTCTTAATACCAGTTTCAATTAACGCTATTAACTAATTAACGTATTAATATATACACTTTATAACACCAGCCTGCAACGTCTCTCCTTTGTATGCCCCAATCTTCTTTTGTTCCACTCTCCCCTTCCCCTCACCCCTGCCTCTCACCTCATGTCAGACTAATAACACACATAAAAAAGCCACTCCAACACCTCTTCTCCCCTCTCTACACTCTTCAGAAAATAGGAAAAAGTAGAAAGAAGCTACGAGGTGTCGTTGTGAAGGCTTATCCCTCAATACCTCCATCTGACCTATACCAGTATGAGCCCCAATCTGATTAATCCAATTGTCTTTGTTTCATGCCTCTGTCTCACCTTCCCTTCCCTATAGTTCCTCACTATCCTTTCCATCAGTTCATTACTCTTCGTTCAGTCTCCCAGTTCCCCATTCACCTAACCTCACGTTATTCAATCTTTTCCTCATCCCTCATCTCTCTCTCTCTCACTTTTGCTTCAGTAGTTTCTTTCCCCCCGCCCCTCGACAGATTACCCCTCCCCCCACCCCTTACCCGTTCCCTTCCCTCAACTGGTATAATTATATCACTAGATCATCCCACGTTCACCAGTCCCTATTTCTTCCCTCAAATCACACACTCCACCTCCCACCTATCTCCCAACCAGTCTTCCAAGAAATTGGTCCTCTGATTAATTTTATAGTCATTAGACAGAAACTGGCCGGGTAGTGAGTATCCTGTTGTCTCTCCTTTAAGACTCTCCTCTAATCTCGTGTTTTGTTCATGTTTGCTCTTGTTTTGTTAGATTTTCCCACCTCGTAATAGTCTCTGTTGCATATCCTCCCAAGTCGATCATTGGTTTGTTAACTGAACTGGTGCCAAAGCTGCATATTTTACAGGCTTTGATATAAGGCAAAGACGTGTTGGTGTTTGGTGTCTACTGTGTATTGAGAGCTTGGTCCTTCATTCTCCGGAGGGTACTTGAACAATTAATTTTAACTTTCACTTGTGTAGCTTTGGTAGGACTGGAGGTGGCCTCCAACACACACATAGTAAATTTCCGTGTGTTCTTCTGTGTTTGGAAAAATAAAAAATATTTACAATCTCACATTTCCTTATGAACGTTGTATCTTTAAATCAGAAGACCGTTACCCTTGCCTAGCAAAGCTCAAAATACGTCATAAGTATGTACAATACTGTACTACAGTATACAACTGTTTCATGCGATGCCAAGTTATGGAGGGCTAAACCTTAATTGTAACGACACCTCGTATCTTCTTATTGACTGAGGAAGAGCGTTGAGAGGGTGGAAGGGGTGCTAGAAAGTGGGACATCTGTTGAAGTGGCTTTTATATGTGTATTATTATTCTGTATAGGTCGTCGAGGGGTCCCAAGACTGGGTGTAAGCAAGATAGAGAGAGAGTAGAGTTTACTCTCTATATATTGGGTGTAAGCATGTGCAACACTTTAGGAAATACTACATACCATACTGTTTAAACTGTAAGAATTCAGGCCAGGTTAAAAGGCTGGATTGGAATTACTCTATCCTGTTTCATACACCAAGGTTTATTCGTATTCAGATTACAGGATTATAATCATCCATGGATTGAGATCGAGTATTCCACAAAATATAAATCGAAGGTTTGCAGCATCCAATCACAGCGCTATAAATGGATGCACAGTTAGCCATTAAGCAATTGTATGAGTCAAGTTACTATTCATAAATATTACAATAAGTTGTGCGACAAGGAGTGTAAACAAACATATAATAAATATATAAAATTCGAAGAGATGATATGGTACCGGGAATAGGAGTAGACTAATATGTTTCCCTTTTCCTCTTCATTAAGCAAACTAATTGCTAATAAACCATAAATGTTTACCCTCCAATATAACGCTTCAGGGGAACAAGCGGGGAGGAAGAAGGAAGAGGGAGAATAATGGGAAGACGTTAGAAAGGAACAGGATGGGAAGAGGCAAGGAAGAAGAGAAGAACAAGGCAAGGGGAGAAGATTGGAGGAGGAAAAGTGATGAAGAAAAAAGGAAAGAGTTATAACCCCTTCAGCACCATGACGTGTTTTTACCTTAGATTCTAGCTAAATTTAGACGATTTTATGCAGTTTAAGAAGGACCTATATTATTATGTTACCTCCACCAACCGCCTTTATATGAAATCAACAAATACATGTGGCAGTCTATTCAGAGAGTTTATGGAGACGGTATTTACCGCTTTGACTTCTAGAGGTAGATTATAAGCTAAAACAAATCGTTTAATGGTAGCCAGAATAAGAAGCATGTTACATCATAGTGCTGAAAGGTTTAAGAGCTGAGGGAGAGGTGATGCAGAGATACGAGATGAAATAATATGGAGTTAGAAGAAATACGGATGGAAATAGACCAGATAAATATTGAAATGAGGGATGAAAGAGGAAAGGTGTAAAGATATACAGTATACTTAGTATTAGTAAAAGGATAAAGACAAGATGAATACCTCCCTACTCTATTGTTCTTGTTTGAACTACAGATTAGTGGAAAGGAATGTAAGAACCAAGATAAATATTAATATAAATTGTAAGTAGAAAAGGGCAAGGTAGAGAAGGATAAAGTAAGGAAAACAGAAAAAGGAGATAAGAGAAACATGGATACAAAAAGGATGACCAATAAAATGTATGACCAAGATGGGAAGGTAGACGCAAGAAAGAAAAGACAACAAGTGGGAACAGTGAAATGTTGTGACGCATGTCGAGTATGAGCATGCTGTACAGAACGCCCAGTCAGGCCCCACTCTCGCTAGGATCGTCAGGGCAGGAACTTTGGCTGTAGTCTGTGTAGAGTTTCCTAACTCAGTTTATGTGAACCGTTGTACTATAAGTATTATCATTATGTATTTTGTTTTCTTCTAAGTCAACGAGTTCTATTTTATATCATTAGATATAAGTATTGTGTGTGGGACTTGTATGTAATGATGAGAGGAGGGATATTACGTGGCGTGGGGTCGGTGAGTGCGCCACGCGGGCCGGTAGGCCTAATTCCCTCCTCCCTTCCTCCCTTTCAGCGCGTGGGAAGTTCTTTGTCAATCCCAGATTGAGAGAATATGACGTCATGATTGCCAGTGGGCGGTCCTTAAGTAGTTTGAGATATGCCGCTAGAGGGCCGAGTATAAAAAGAGAGGTTTTTGCCACCATGCTTCAGAACTCATCAGGCAAAGCGACCTCTCATATCCCTTGCAACTATCCATATTCTTCCGACTGATGTGAACTTTCTCTACTCTCTGAACAGCCTATCTTCTTCTCTTCTCGTCCCTGTTTATAACCTCAATGACCCCTTTGGTGCAGATTTAGTCAGCCAAAGTATTATCGCTTGAGTTCTCACGAGATAAGTGCCTGTTAGATAGCCTATTTTTGGAAGGGTTAACTAGAATAGGATTGATTGATGTTTGTTGCACTCGTATATGTATTTCCCGGTGTACTATTATTCATGTTCCTGTTTTCTGCTGGTTTAGGTAATGCTAGACTGGGATAGGGTTCCTCGAGTTGTGATTTCCTATGAGTGCTAGGTTGGTTGAACCAGCACAATTGCAACGGAGACGTGGGAAGCCTAGGGGGTCTTTTTGATTGTGTACCGTGGGAGTTTAGCACTGTGTTGCGAGTGAGGGCTTTTGCCTGTGCCACCCAACACTGTGCTATCTCATTTGCTTGACTTTGAGAGGATCGCCAGGAGAGAACCAGATACTAGTGATCTGGATCTCTCAAGAGAGCATCCCGTCAATTACCGTAATTTGGCCGCACAGTCTTAAGGACCTCGCTCTAGCGAGCCGCTTGCTCAGCCATTGTCTCTTAACCTTAGATATCCCAGCTAGACTTTGCTCGACCAGCAGATACAGCATAGTATTGAAGCTTCTCCTTATGTATATTATTGTTTAAGCACTATTGATTTCATGTGTGGCACGCTTAGCTACTTCAGAGATTAGTGGCCCACGAGCACAATCTTAGTAGGCTATTGCCAGTGCATTGTCGGAGTACTTCTTCTTAATGTTTGCCATATCCTATTGCTTATTCTTATAATTCTTCTTATGTCAATTAAAGCCTTTAATTACCAGTGAGTTATTCATTAAATTGCTGTTCAAAATCCGATACTTACTTCTTATGAGTATTCGAGAAGCATCTAACTTATCAGAAGATTCCTTGCTTGATGCTCGAGGACTATTGTTTAACGTAACGTAATAGTGCCGATCCGAAGTAGAGGGTGGAGGACTTCTTAAGTTCTTAGTTCAAGGGTGGATTACTTCGGCTTCGGCCAACACTATTCTTTAGTGTTGTAGTACTTTCTTCTTTGTTTGATTGTTGACCAGACTAGATAACTCCCGTCTTGTTATTAGTCTGTTGTGTGAAACGCTAGTACCGAGTTCTTGTATACCCCGTTATAGCAGATAGAACTCTGGAGGGTAGTGGCGTTTTTTGTTCGGCTGGCAGTACTCTGGGGTTGGGATCGTGTGTTTCCGTTGTGGCAGCGAGCCATACTCGAGTCCTGTGTAAGAGCCCTAGTGTACCCGAGTGCCCGGTCGTAACAAATGGCGACCTTGCTTAGGATTTTGTGAACAGTATAATTTTTTGCAGAGTTGTACAACATTTGTTTGTTCGTACTTTAGCGTACATATTGAAGAATATTTTTTTTTTGTAAGGCAATTAGGAGAGCATTTAAGAGACTCCAGTTAATTTAGTAATTAGTGCTTGCATAAGGGAGTTTAACACTTTTGTCTCGAGAAATTTTTGGTGAACTTCAGTATGTCGGGCCCTAGTACTGACGAGGAGCGAGAGATGCTAAGTGAGGAGGTGCCGTTAGTAACTAGTGAGGAGGATGCTAGACTTTTTGTGAGTAAGCAGTACCACGTGACGGAGGAGAGGCTGACTGGGGTGAATGTTTATGGCTTGCACCTGATAGCCAAGGTTTTGGGTCTATCCAATGTAGGAGGAATGTCCAAGGGGGAGCTGATTTCCTGGGTGTTGCGTGGGCGACATGGGGTTTCGGAGGAGAGGGCGTTTGGGGGGGTTCCTCCCCAGATCCCCTCTCACTCGACTCCCACAGTGCCGTCCACTCAGTTGCCGGAGGTTAGCACTCTCCCACAGAGGGATGAGCATTGGAAGATTGGAGTGCCCTCGGGCGGTGCGTATGGTGGTTCCCCAGTTCTTGCCCCCCCTCCTTCAGTAGTGGCAGCTCCCTCTTCCGGCCTGTCTCCTGAGATGATATTTAAACTCGAGCTTGCTAAAATGGAGAATGAGGCTAGGAAGCAGGAGATTGAGGCGAAGAATGAGGCTAGGAAGCAGGAGATTGAGGCTGAGTCTAGGAGGCAGGAGAATGAGACTAGGAGGCATGAGATTGAGGTTAGGAGGCACGAGGCTGAGCTTAGATACGACTCCGAGAAATATTGTGCTCAGATAGACTTAGATAAGACTCGTGCAGAGTCGACAGGGATTCGGATGGGCCGGGAGGGCCAAGTAAGAGAACAGTCCTTGTCCCACTTAGTCAAGTTGGTGCCGGCATTTAGTGAAACTGAAGTCACAGAATTTTTTAATCGTTTTGAGAAGAAGTGTAGGGAGCATAATTGGCCTGAAGAGAAGTGGGCAGCTCTGGTCTCCTCCAGACTTACGGGTAAGGGTCTGAAGGCTTATGATGCACTGCCTTTAGAGTCTTGCATTGACTACCCAGTATTGAAGAGAGCTGTCCTACGGGCATACGAGTTGCAACCAGAAACATATCGATTGAAGTTTCGGGGTGTTACGAAGACTAGGGAGGCGACCTTTCTTGAACATGCCCGGGACTTGAAAGATGCACTTGCAAACTGGACACGTTCTGAGAAAGCTGAGACGGCCGAACAGTTGACTGAGCTGTTTCTGCTCGAGCAGTTTTATAAGTGTACTGGTGCAGATATGACTTTAACTATTAAAGAAAAGAACCCTAAAACTCTACAGGAGGCAGCTGAGATGGCTGACCTCCGGCTATCATTAATTCGTGGGTGCGGGTCTGCCCAGCGTAGTGAGGCAGGTAACAAGGGGCGTGACACCCCACCCCCCCGAGTTAGTGATATACATTATGCAAACAAGTACAAGAGCTATGATACCAAGACTGACCACAAGACTAACACCGTCCCATTTAAGAAGGGGCCGGGCCCTTCCCAGTACCAAGGGAAGCCCAGAGGGGAGTTGGAGTGTTATCATTGTCATGAAAAGGGGCACTTTGCAAGAGTCTGTCCTAGCAAACCACCTACAGCAGCTGTGTCTTTGGCCTGCAACAT
The DNA here is from genome assembly GCA_037953745.1 of Lithodes maja. Taxonomy (NCBI): domain Eukaryota; kingdom Metazoa; phylum Arthropoda; class Malacostraca; order Decapoda; family Lithodidae; genus Lithodes; species Lithodes maja. The sequence continues at coordinate 29,657 of JBAKBP010009045.1, read as the reverse complement.
TGGTGTGTCTCCGAAGTCTTCTGAGTTTGCCCGGGGCAGTTCGTCAGAGGCTGAGGCACAGCCAATGCAGAAGCACCTGGGAGGCTCGAACCCTGCTCAGGATGTTTTTTGCGACCATAGAGGACGGGGTTGCGTGATGTGGGCGGGGCGCAAGCATGGAGTAGAGGTCTTGCGTGATACAGGTGCTTCCCAGACTCTGATGAATAACTTGACTGGCTACCCTATAAATGTGGCTCGGGTGGTAGTGGTGCAGGGTATTAATGCAACTCGGTCATACCCGCTGGTGCGGTTGGAGTTGGAGGTGGATGGTGTGACACGTGAATTGGATGTCGGGATTGTGGAGAAACTGCCAGTGGAGGGCGTCGACCTTCTTCTCGGCAACGACTTTGCAATGCCCGCTTCTGAGGTTCTACCCTTAGTCGTTGTCGAGAGGACGGCCGACGTGAGTAGGGAAGAGCAAGAGTGTGTCGAGCGGTGCCAGGCACAACCCATGGCGTGTGCTGTCACCCGAGCTCAGGCAGCTAAAGTGTCACAGCCTAGTCCTCCGTCTTCCGACCAGCAGAGGAACGATCAACAGGAGGAGGCTAAAGCTGGAGTTGGTTTTAAGAGTTTTGACTCGGCGGCTCTCCTGGTTGATTTAGTATTGGCACCTATGTTGGAGTCTGGAGAGGCCCCAGGACCTGTCACAGTTAGTGAGGAGGTAGGGCCGGAAGAGACTCCGGGGCAGCAACGTTGCACACGGAGAGAAAAAAGGGTTGCTCAGTTTGATATTGGGGAAGGACTTGGGTTGCTTCGGAAGCATCTAGACAGGTTGGTTCCCTCAGATATTTGTAAACTGCAGTTGGAGGATCCGGAAGTTCAGAAGTGTGGTAATGGTGCTGTCGAGATTAAACACGAGGACGGGGAAGCATGTCATGTGAACCTGTTGGAGGAGTTTGTGAGGCAACCACCTGAGCAGCCTACTGTCCCTGCGTTGGTCTGCCGCGGCCAAGGTGGAGAAGGAGAGGGGGGCAGTAGGGCACAGGTGGAGGAGAGTAGGGATTGTCATGTCTCGGCGAAGCAGTGGGCGGGGGACACGAGTCTGGTGGCTGTGGAAGCGCTAGAGCACCTGTCTGAGCAGCAGTGTGCAGCACTCCAGCACCAGCTCGGTTCATACCCCACTGGTCGTGCCGAGCCCCTGAGTCTCACAACTCGGGCGGTGCGAGATGTTCCGCAGGCAGGTCATGTGACTGTTAAAAGACCGTTAGCCTCGTTGTTTCGGTGGTTTAAGGTGGGCGACGAGGCCTTGGCATGGTTGCCAGGTCAGGGTCGACCCATGGCTGCCAAGGGTGGTGGTCAAAAGGAGGACATTGAGCAGATTGGTAGGGTCGGCTGTGGTATCGCAGTGCCCGGTCGTCACATAGCCTCCCAATGCTGCTCTAGTCTAATGCAACAGCCCTACCACAGACCGACTGTATCTGGCCATGTCGCTAAAAGCGGTGATGCTGCGCAGGCAGATGTCGTCACAAGGAATGTGGGGGTGCGCATGTACGGTATCGGCGGGGAAGCCTTAGCTATAATGAACTGTGGGAGTGACTGCACGGGTGGTACTGATTGTCCCTCTCATGACCTGGCTGTTCTAGGGACGAAGGTGGAGAAGGAGGGAGACTACAGGTTAGAAGCTGCGGTCTCGGCTGGGTTGTGGGAGGGCACAAGGCATGTTGTTCGTGGAGACAGTGCAAGGCAGTTATTTACTAGGCTATGGCAGTACTTTCGCATGTTTGTTGCTTCTCCAGGCCTGAGGTACGGGGTAGAATCCGACATGCAGGCTGGAGATAGTGCAAGGCTCAGTTTAATTCCCTGCCGTATAAATCCTGCTCGACAGCCTATGGTGCAAGCAGAGCTGGATTACGTGTGGACGAAGGATCTGAGGCATAAGGAATGTCGTGAGTGGTCGTTGCGTGTAACTTTGTCCGAGCGCGCTAAAGAGGTATGTGGTTTTGTTGTGGACGGGAGTACCTACCAGTGCAATGTTATGCCCTACGGACTTAAGAATGCACCAGCAACGTGTCAGAGCCTGATGAATGAAAGTGAAAAGGACAATGATGCGCTGGGGCATTTCGAGATCTATGTTCCAGCCTATGGTCCGGTCGGTGTAGTTTACCCAGATCATTACCCTCTCAAGATCTTGGACCCGTTTCACAATCGGAATATGAGGCTGACCAGGTGGTCACTAAGGTTATTGGTATATAACCTGGACATAAGCCATATTGCCGGTTGTGACAACGAGGTTGCATGTGGTCGTTCAGGGGTATATGATCCTGGGTAAATTGACACACGGGTAGCCTCCTGCTTTGGTTTGAGTAGTATTTTGCGCTTGGTGCTTGTTGGCTCGCGGTTGTAGCCCAGCGTATTGGGTCGTAAAGCAGGATTGTTGAGCGTTTGGTATAGAAGAAAATAGGCTGCCCTTATAGTGCAGCCGGAAAAAAACATATTAAAATATAAAAATCATATAAAAACTCTTTCTTTTTGATGACGATAATTGTATAAGTTTGTCATAGCCTATAAGGTTTGAGTAGTCCACGAACTATCAAACGGCTGAGCTGCTGTAAGCTCGCTCTGGGAGCATGATATTGTGTCTTTTACTATTGTTGGGAGGAGTTATGAAATGTGAATTTTTTTTTATAAGATGTGTTTTAGTGATAAACTCAGCGTTGTTTTAGTGCCATGCGGTCGCTGGGTGTGAGGGGTTTGATGGGGTTCTGTATATCAGATTTTAGCTCAGGGTTGAGCAAGTAAAATCTTGGGGGAGGTGTGACGCATGTCGAGTATGAGCATGCTGTACAGAACGCCCAGTCAGGCCCCACTCTCGCTAGGATCGTCAGGGCAGGAACTTTGGCTGTAGTCTGTGTAGAGTTTCCTAACTCAGTTTATGTGAACCGTTGTACTATAAGTATTATCATTATGTATTTTGTTTTCTTCTAAGTCAACGAGTTCTATTTTATATCATTAGATATAAGTATTGTGTGTGGGACTTGTATGTAATGATGAGAGGAGGGATATTACGTGGCGTGGGGTCGGTGAGTGCGCCACGCGGGCCGGTAGGCCTAATTCCCTCCTCCCTTCCTCCCTTTCAGCGCGTGGGAAGTTCTTTGTCAATCCCAGATTGAGAGAATATGACGTCATGATTGCCAGTGGGCGGTCCTTAAGTAGTTTGAGATATGCCGCTAGAGGGCCGAGTATAAAAAGAGAGGTTTTTGCCACCATGCTTCAGAACTCATCAGGCAAAGCGACCTCTCATATCCCTTGCAACTATCCATATTCTTCCGACTGATGTGAACTTTCTCTACTCTCTGAACAGCCTATCTTCTTCTCTTCTCGTCCCTGTTTATAACCTCAATGACCCCTTTGGTGCAGATTTAGTCAGCCAAAGTATTATCGCTTGAGTTCTCACGAGATAAGTGCCTGTTAGATAGCCTATTTTTGGAAGGGTTAACTAGAATAGGATTGATTGATGTTTGTTGCACTCGTATATGTATTTCCCGGTGTACTATTATTCATGTTCCTGTTTTCTGCTGGTTTAGGTAATGCTAGACTGGGATAGGGTTCCTCGAGTTGTGATTTCCTATGAGTGCTAGGTTGGTTGAACCAGCACAATTGCAACGGAGACGTGGGAAGCCTAGGGGGTCTTTTTGATTGTGTACCGTGGGAGTTTAGCACTGTGTTGCGAGTGAGGGCTTTTGCCTGTGCCACCCAACACTGTGCTATCTCATTTGCTTGACTTTGAGAGGATCGCCAGGAGAGAACCAGATACTAGTGATCTGGATCTCTCAAGAGAGCATCCCGTCAATTACCGTAATTTGGCCGCACAGTCTTAAGGACCTCGCTAGGCTACGAGCCGCTTGCTCAGCCATTGTCTCTTAACCTTAGATATCCCAGCTAGACTTTGCTCGACCAGCAGATACAGCATAGTATTGAAGCTTCTCCTTATGTATATTATTGTTTAAGCACTATTGATTTCATGTGTGGCACGCTTAGCTACTTCAGAGATTAGTGGCCCACGAGCACAATCTTAGTAGGCTATTGCCAGTGCATTGTCGGAGTACTTCTTCTTAATGTTTGCCATATCCTATTGCTTATTCTTATAATTCTTCTTATGTCAATTAAAGCCTTTAATTACCAGTGAGTTATTCATTAAATTGCTGTTCAAAATCCGATACTTACTTCTTATGAGTATTCGAGAAGCATCTAACTTATCAGAAGATTCCTTGCTTGATGCTCGAGGACTATTGTTTAACGTAACGTAATAGTGCCGATCCGAAGTAGAGGGTGGAGGACTTCTTAAGTTCTTAGTTCAAGGGTGGATTACTTCGGCTTCGGCCAACACTATTCTTTAGTGTTGTAGTACTTTCTTCTTTGTTTGATTGTTGACCAGACTAGATAACTCCCGTCTTGTTATTAGTCTGTTGTGTGAAACGCTAGTACCGAGTTCTTGTATACCCCGTTATAGCAGATAGAACTCTGGAGGGTAGTGGCGTTTTTTGTTCGGCTGGCAGTACTCTGGGGTTGGGATCGTGTGTTTCCGTTGTGGCAGCGAGCCATACTCGAGTCCTGTGTAAGAGCCCTAGTGTACCCGAGTGCCCGGTCGTAACACTGTTATGAAGATAAGAAGAAATTAGTGGAACTAATGATGCAAGGCCGTAGTGTGACATCTTCGACAATAAGGATTGATGCCAGACTCTATCAAATGCCTTTGATATATCCAGTGCTATTGTATGTGTTTCACCATGTTGGTCTGTAGCTTGGTTGATTTGATGCGTAAGAAGGCAAAGCATGTCTGCAGTTGATCGACATCGTCTAAAACCATATTGCCTATCACTGATTAATTTATTATTCTCAAGATGCTTAATTATGTGATTATTTAATATAATTTCAAAGACTTTACCAAGAGTGGAAGTTATAGCTATTGGTCTGTAGTTTGATGGATCTGAAGAGGCACCTTTTTTAGGAACTGGATGGATGTTTGCTTCTTTCCAGGGTACTGGGAAGCATGAGGTATGAGTACACAGACGGAAAATTTTTGCCAATACAGGAGCGAGCACCAAGGAGCAATTCTTAAGTACTATTGGAGGAATTTCATCTGGACCAGGAGCCTTATCTACCGAGAGATTCTGCAAAATAGTTTTGACATGTCTGGTGTGGATCTTAAGTGAGGGAATTTCAGGCGAATTAAAATTAAGTACAGGGACATCTTGATTTATTTCATCTAAGGTTGAGTTGGTGGAGAAAATATCCGCAAGAAGCAATTGCACTATCTAGCATATTAATGCTAACGCGCCCTCTGAAGCAGGACTGGATAAATTATTAAGAGTATGTGAACAATTTGGAATCGAACATTCAGTCAAATTTAATCCTATAAAGAGCAATATCATAATATTTAAATCTAACCTTCTATTGAAATCAAAGCTACCTAAATTCCATTTATATGAAGAAATTATAGAAGAAGTAAGTAAAGTAAAGTATCTAGGACACTATATTTCATGTGATCGCTCAGATGATGAGGATATGGGTCGTCAGCGAAGGCAACTTTACATGCAGGGAAATTCAATATTAAGAAAATTTCATATGTGCACATGGGATACAAAAATAACATTGTTCAACTCCTACTGCTCACCAATGTATACAGCACAACTATGGTGGAACTATAAGAAAATTACAGTGAATAGACTAAGTATCTCATATCACAATATCATGAAAATGTTTCTGGGGCTCTCAAAATATGAGAGTACAAGTACGCTATGTGCCTATATGAACTTACACTGTTACAAATCACTCATTAGAAAGCTAACATATAAATTCATTCAGCGCCTTAACACTTCTGAGAACAGGATCATTAAAATGCTACAAACTCCAAGCATAGTGTACACCTCCAGGATCCAGGCACACTGGAGGAAGTTGCTCTATATTTAACCTTAAGTAATGATTTCAGGTCTGCTACTCTACAGAATTAGCATACCGGTACTGATCCTCATAGTGCAGTACAGTACCGATATTCCTATACTGTACTGTAGCAACATACTGTACCGGAAGCTAAATGATGTGAGGCATGGTACTGTACACAATTAGGACAGTGGTTTTGGTAACACAGTAGTTTGATGACCACTGTTTTTGGTTGAGGCAGTGCTGTGAACTACATGATAGCAAGCTGGGTATTATTTAATTTATTTTTATTTTATGTAGCCTATGTACAGTAGCTTATATATATTTATATATATTTATGTTACTGTAAGGTATATGGACCCCAGATGGTCCCCTCTGTACTGTGTGAGTCTGAAATAAAGTATTATTATTATTATCATTATTATAATGAAACATGGAGTGAAATTCAAGCTGTTTGCAGATGACACCCAATTCTATCTGGCACTAAGTGACGTGGTGAATGTTGAGGAGAAGATTAGTGGTTTACTAAAAGACATTGGGAAGTGGATGGAGTCAAAGCAACTGAAATTAAATGAAAATAAAACTGAATGCCTATTAGTAGGCAGACGGGTGGACCTTGAGAGACTGGGCGTGCAAAGCCTCAATATCAATGATAGTGTGATGATTGTGAGTAGTGTGGTGAAGGATTTGGGAGTCTTGGTTGATAGTGAACTGTCATTTAAAAACCAGATTAATCAAACAGTGCGAATCTCTGCCTATCATCTGAGGGATATTGCTTTTGTGAGAAACTATCTGGATATTAATACAACCAAAATGTTGATCCACAATCATGTAATTAGTAAATTAGACTATTGTAATTCTCTATATTATCGACTACCAAATTACTTGCTACGGAAACTACAACTTATAATGAATAGAGCAGCAAGATTAATAAAGAGTTTACCGTTCCGTGCGAGTATAACGCCGGCATTAATTGACCTGCATTGGCTGCCGGTGAAAGCGAGGATCATATTCAAACTGTGTGTTATAGTGTATCAAGCTTTGAACTTTGGAAAGCCGGAATATGTGCGAGACTTATTGGAAGACTTCAATGTTGGCACTGATATGATGCTGAGACATGGCAACGTGCTGCATCAATTGAATGAGCCACGGTGCAATCATGAATTTGGATTTAGGGCCTTCGAAAAGAGTGCACTGAGACTTTATAATAATCTAGCAGTTAATGTGAAAAGGTGTGCGAACATAAAGGCCTTTAAAAAGTCACTTAAAACACATTTGTTCAGGGAGTGTTATGACTTAGAAGATGGCACTGTGAGACAAGACTATAAGTGCTAGATGGATTAAAGGGCAGCTGCGACGAGCGTCACATCTAGTGACGGAGCGCGGCTGAGAAACTCCACAACAAGTAACAAGTAAGTACCACTATAATATCAGTTTGTTTTCAGCTGATGATACATTGCATCCCTTAGCATCTGATCCCTCGATTCCTAATGGAAATCCAGCATATGGTAGGCTACTGCTATGTGTCTGCGTCATATTATTGACAAGTTTTCATAATTAGCAACATAGGCCTATTTCGCTACAACATTTTGGTAATAGCCAAGTAATCAGTATGGCAAGATATCAATTTACCATCAGCTGGAAAAAACAGACTAGGCCTGTAGTGAGGGAAGGAAGTGAGTGGAAGCTGCCTCTACTAATGTTTGCGTATGATGCAGTTCTGGAGAGTGATAATGAGTGGGGAGTTGCAAGGTTTGGTACATATGTTTGGAGATGTGTGTGTGGTCTTTGAGAGGGATGACGTCACAGAGTGTGAGGGGAGGTTGAATGGTCAGGCAATGGAATATGTCAGCTCATTCAAGTATTTGGGCAGTGTGATGAGTAAAGATGGCAGCATCGAGGATGAAGTGTGAGAGAGGGTGCAACAGGGGAAGAGGATGACAAGGAATAGTGTCGTGAGCTTGGAAGTAAAACAAATCATTGCATGATATAGTGTGGTAATCCTGACATTGACATACGGGAGTGAAGCATGGACGTTCAGGAGTGAGAAGACTATACATGAGTTACTTGAGAAGTGTGTGTGGAGTCACATGGAGAGATAGGTATAGACAAATGAGGAAGTATGTGAGCATTGTAGTGCGAGAGTGAGGCACCAACCTTTCAACACCATTCCACTCCTCTTCTGTCCAGCTCTCCAACCCAAAAATTAGCACATTTTCTGTCTTACTTCTACTCAACAAGTGAACTCTGGAACTCTCTCCCTCAATCAATCTTTCATGCGTTCTATGACTTAGACGGCTTTAAACTTTGTGTGTCCAGGTATTTGACCCAAACGTCCCTTGAATTTGGCTTTCTGTCACTCCTTTGGCTTTGGGGGAGACACTCGTTACAGGCAACCTGCCTGTTGTCTCCTTCGTACACATAGGAAAACAAATTGCTGGAGAGTGAACCGTGAAAAGGCAGAGGAACACCTTGAGGTGGTTCGAACCTCTGGAGCGAGTGGAAGCAGTAAAAGTGTATAAGAGCAAGGTAAAAGAACAAAGAGGGAGATACAGACCGAGTGTGAGTTGGAGGGATGGAGTTGAGACATGGTATATTTACTATCTAGAATATAGTCATTCTACCTCGGAGTTCGAGAGGTAGGCTATATGAGTGAAAATGGTGTGGGTGGGTGGGCGCCGGGTGACAGATGACAGAGGTTCATGGAAGCGATTCATTCGTTTCCACCCCCTCAGGTATAAAGGCGTCTGGCAATAGATTGGTATATGGTGAGACCACAAGACGTTTGGCACCCGCTCACACAGTCATCTTTGAGGAGACGATCGTTACGTTTCGGTATTTTACATTGATCAAGTTATTTGTTGCATATATCCATGTTATATTTTGTACAGCATGTATTTTATTTTATGTGAATTTTATATTTTTTTGGGAAGTTAGTAAGTACTATTATCTGTTTTGAAATATATACCGGTAAATATCGGTGTAATTTGATAATTTTACTGTTATATAATTGTCAGTACTGAATACGCAACCCGGATAATTATTGACATTTGTTAAAGACCTCTCAGCTGTCAGGATGGGCGCCTCTGCTATTCCCGTCATTTTGATTACCTTATTTTGGGGTATAGTGGGGATAGTGCTCCCCATTATACTGCCAAAGGGCCCCAACAGAAGGTAACAACTTTTGGGACTTGTGTAGCCTATGCAGGGATTTTCATTGGTAGCCTAGGTCTAAAAATTGTTGTTTTGCGAATTCGTACCAACTCGATACAGGATAGCCTAGCCTAGACATGGAGCCTAATGTAGTCTTTTCAGATGGATTATTGTGTAATTTGTTCACATGTGTCGTCCAGTTGTACCTTAAGGCCGCTTAGGCTAGGGCCGCTAGGCCTAGGCTATTTTTAACAAATTTTGGGAAGGATGCTAGCCTAGGCCTAGGCCTAGCCTAGACTTAGTACTAGGCTAGTATCTGGGTGTACGGTCCGACGCCCGACGGTCGTCATGTTTAAATAGGTAGGCTAGATCGCTCGCGGTTAAGTTCCCGTCTATTTTTTCTGTTATTTGCCCCCTGCTGGCAATATGCTAGGCTAGGCTAGGCTAGGCTAGGCTAGGCTAGGCTAGGCTATAGCCTAGGCCTATGATGATGACAAATTGACAATGATAAGTCATGGGGGTTTGAGGGGAGTTGGGACCTAGGCCTATTAATGCTATTATTGTATCCCACGTGGCAGTCAAAATTGACGGGAACATGATTGTGAGTGCAGGGTGTCAATCCACAAAATATGAATTGTGTTATCTGTCTTCGTGGTGCGATGCATAAGGTGTTGATTTTCGGTGTGAGCATCCTGGATTCGAATCCACGGACTGCCACATGTGTTTGTAAATTTCATTAATCGATTTTAGGAGTATAGTTGGTTGTTGGAAGGAACATAATAATCATTATGGTTTATTATTTTGTTATCATTATAGCGCGGCGAAGGCGCGAGCTCTAGGGGGGTCCGGGGGCATGCCCCTCATTTTTTTTTTTTTTTAGAATTTAGGTGTCTAAAACAGTATTTCCTGCAATAAAAAAACAATCAAGATGGAAAATATGGAGACCAAAATTGTGTCAATTTAGCCTAGCCTACCTTTTTTTTGGGGGGGGGAGTTTCTGTTATCATTGTACAAAAAGTTCATTGCGTTATCACTCAAAAAAACAGCGTCGTTTGACACCCTGTGTGAGTGTCCGTGTAGCCTAGTGTAAAGAAGGCGGGCGGTGCTGCGCTGGTACACCCGGTAACTAGCCTACATTCTTGCCCAAATTTGTTTTATGTTTGCTAAGATTACGAGAGATAATTGCCATCCTTTGACCATGTTGTAGGCTAGCCCTGGCCCCTTGGCAACTTTCAGCTTTAGGCTAATTAGCTGATGGCTATGCAATACTTAAGAGTCAAGACAGCATAAGCATATTGCGGATTTTTTTTATTTTAATACCACAAATTTTCCGAGTGTTTTTATAAACAACATTGGTAGCCTAATTTGCATCAATATATAGTGTTTGTAATTAATTAGGGTAAGATTTTACGGTTTGACAGTTACAAGCCCCATCGATGTTTGTTTATAGGTATGTTATATAATAGTCTTCAGTCCTATATATGTCCTTCCCGTCGCAAATGTATTATAAGGGAGATATAGGGTAAAACACAGAGTCTTGTCTGCATAATGACAAGTCCTGTTTTACGGGATTTCTGCTTTATAGATTTTTTTTTCCCTCCTACCTTACTCGGGGACCTTACAGTTGCGCGATCCAGTGCTGCTTTGGTAATTGCGTACATTTTAGGTTAGTTTCTATCCACGTATTACTTTTAGGTTAGGTTAAGTTTCTTAGTTAGGTAAAACAACACTATATATCAAAGAAAAAATGCAAAAAAAAAAAACACACATTCTAAAACTCGTGACTGTCACACCGTATCAATTTACCTTAATTAGAAATCTCGGTAAAACCTATTTTCCCCATTAGGCCTATCGATCGATGTTGAGACACGCTCGCTCCCCCTCCCCTATAGTGATTTGAAAAGACATTAGCCTAACCTAACAACCTTACCTAACCTAACCTAGTATTATGGGTGGGGGCTGCTGCTCTCACACCCCCACTGGTTGAGTACTAATCCCTTAATAGAAAAAAAAAAAAAATGGCTGTCGATTATACGAAGGTGAAAGAAAAGTCGATGAAGTCTATGGTGTTTACTCTGCAATCTTCAGCTTGATTGTACTGATAACGGGAAAGTACCGTATTGACAACCTTGTTACGAAAATAACATTTTAGTACCATACTTTAGTATTAGGTTTTTCCGAGGGTTTAACACATTTTCATATGATCTTTAGAGCTATCGATGACTGAAAGTATCGTATTGACAACCTTGTTACGAAAAAGACATTTTAGTACCATACTTTTTTATTAGGTTTTGCCGAGGGTTAAAACAAATTTTCTTATGATCTTTAGAGCATATAGATTCATTATTTATCTTCAAATATACCGGTATCAACAAAATTTGTGGTACAGTATTAAAATAACATTAAACCCATATTGCTGTCAATGCTGTGTACCAACACTGGTGACTGGTGTGTGTTGCCAGATAATACGGTATTGATTAGCCTAGCCTAGTGTAGCCTAATAAAGGAAATTGTGCAATAGGCTAGGTCTAGGCTATGCTTTTGGTAATTGATTAGGCTTAGCCTAGCCTATGCTTATATGATCTATATCTCTAAATATATAGACCTAACCTAGCAAATTAAGTACTGTAAATAGTATTGTCTGGCAAAGACTGGCATCTTAGTACCGGTACACAGCAATATGATGCCATAAGTATTGCATAGCGAATTGTGGCTGAACACAACCGTGGCTAATCCTAGGCCTAACCTAATCTTTTAATTTGCACTTTTATGCATAGCCTATCTCTCAAATATAAGATAGGCTAACTGTCATAGCCCAATTTTACTTAAGCTAGTCTAGGGTACTGTAGGCTATACTGCAGGGGTGTCAAACATGCGACCCGCGGGCCGCATGCGGCCCCCCTCCCTCTAGCATGCGGCCCGCAAGCCAGGTTGGCCAAGTAGTGTAAAATATTGTATTTTTATACTATAGGCTACATAATTATTATTTCTTAAATATATTATATGTTGGTACTATATTAACTTAAATTCTAATTCTAGGAAATATTTATGAGAGTAAGAAGCTTAACCCTCTGTTCCCGGAAGGGCTCTTGAACGACCATAAAAAAGCATACACGAGCTGCCTGGAAGGGCTCTTAAACACCCATGAGGTCAAAGCCTGTGAGCTTGGTGTGCGAGGCGTCGGTCCGACGCATGTAAACAACAGCCGGCTGGACCGACGCCCCGCATCTCCGGCCACAAGAAGGAGAGCGTCGCTTGTTCGTGTGTGCCTGTATGTTGTTGTTAAGTATCGAAAAGTAGTGTAAAGTGGCTGTTTTGGTCATAAAGTTATCTCCAATGAAATCATCATCACAACTCAACCAGTTGACTTAAAGAGCTCTACTTAATGCCATTCTACAGGTAAATAACACAGCTACGCTTGGGGATGCGCGGGAATGCGGGAAGCAGTCTGATTAACGAATATACGGTAGCCTAGCCTAGACGTTTTTCGGCCAAAACACCCGGGTTTCGAGGAATATATATATAATACATAGCCGGGGCTGGAGGGTTAAAGGAGATTAAATTCTCTTTCACCCTTAGACATTCTTCTTAAGCTGAATGAAATCGTCAACGGATTTATGCTATGCTCAATTTGGGGCCAGTGAGACGGTTCTTGCAATCATGGTTAGTATGAGGCCCACGGCTACGGAGATAATACACAACTAACTATAACTAACTAACTCTCTCTCTCTCACTCTCACTCTCTCTCTCTCTCTCTCTCTCTCTCTCTCTCTCTCTCTCTCTTCCTTTATTCCATTTACTTCTCGTCAATTATTTGAATACAGTGACGACAGCCAGGAGGGGCGTCGACTGACTGGGGACAGAGGTGCATGAAGGCGGTTCGTTCGTGGCCACCCCTTCGGGGATCACGGCGTCAGGCAATAGAGAGATAGATAGACGACAGCCAGGTGATTTTATTAAAATTATGAAGGACCTCAGAGAGAGAGAGAGAGAAAAGGGTAGGAAAAAGAGAAAAGACAAAGAAAAAAATAATGCAAGTCTAAGAAAATCTTAATTCAAACATTGACTTTATAGAATGTGGAAAACCCATCCAAACAATAAGCAATATAATAGTTTACTCATACTTCTGAATTGTATACTCTCTCTCTCTTTCTCTCTCTCTCTCTCTCTCTCTCTCTCTCTCTCTCTGGTCCTTCCTAATATAAACAAAATCATCTGGCGGTCGTCACTGTATTAAAATAGTTGATAATGAGAAATAAATGGAATAAAGGGAGAGAGAGAGAGAGGTCACTGGTCTATCTCCTGTACTAACAAATTACGCCTGATAAGTCTTGGGAAAATGGCAAACCAGTGTTGTCAATCCATGGTCAGTGAGGGCTCTTCGTAAATTAGTGCGACAGGTGGCACAGTTGCCGTAAGTTCATATTTAACCTCTGAAGTGCTGACGTATTTGAGGTTTTTAGTCACTAAAATATTCATTGTACCATTAATAGCATTAATAATTATCCATATGCGCCTATTATGGGTTGATTATAAAGGTATTAACCTGAAACAACAATAAAACGAGTGAAAACAGCGTTTGGATGGTCAAAATCGGAGATATAGCCCGCGAGTTGTATAATGTATGGGTGAGGCAAGCTACCTTCCCGCCAATTTTCCCCAAGGCCACTGCGACACAGTCGATCGATACTCTCTCTCTCTCTCTTGCACTCGATGGCCATCAGTGATGACAACACCCTGCTTGCAACTCGCTAATGTTAGCACGAAAATATACCTCAGAATAAGGGAATAATAGGGAAAATAGGTGATAACTGAGGAATAGGAGGAAAGTGGGGAAGGAGGGGAGGTAGAGGACTGAGATTTTGCATGGCCCAGGGGCCAAACAAAAATAAAAAAATAAAAAAATAAAAATAAAAAAAATATTTTTGTTTTCGATGTAAAAAGTTGATTTTTAGTTTTACTTACTCCAGAGAGTCTTCCCGCAGCTCCCGGGTTAAATAATATAGTTTTATGTGTTTTTGAATATTTTCTGAAATTGTTAAATCTGGATAATATGAAGCATTTATTTTAATTTATATTAGGACGGGTGGAGGCATTACCGGTATATTATATTTGGCCTTCTACATTAACCGCTTCTGTACCGACAACGTCTTTTTAACTAATTTTGCTACTATTTGACGATCTTAGTCAGTTTCAAAAGGGCCTTCAGCAATTGATAGGTTTCGAACAATATCACTTATTCCTTGTTACTACCACAGATCCTTCTTAAATTGCACAAAATCCTCTAAACATAGCTACAATAAAATATAAAAGACGCCGCCGGTACAGAAGGGGTTAATGCGGCCCTACAATATTGTACCGTGTCAAATTTGGCCCACCAGAGCCAATGAGTTTGACACCCCTGCTATACTGTAGGCCTATATGTTTTCGTGAAATTTGAAACAAGTCCAAGTTAGGCTATGTTTCTAGGCTATTAATTTTACGTTTATTAAATCTATGCTAATAAAGTAACAAAATCAACTTTCTTTTCAGTTTGATGCAGTGTGTGCTGATCATAACGGCAGTATCCGGTTATCTCTTGTAAGTTGGGTTGGGGATCATGTCACACTCACCGCTAGGAAACGTACTTACGTAAGGACTAAAACTGCCCAATTATTACATGCTGTTCCAATTAGGCCTAGTATGCAAAATTGGAAAGCAAAACTAGGCTAGCTACCCACGCAAAATTTGCCAAGTTGGATCAATGAATTTTGTGTCAAGTGTCAAAATGTATGATAGTTAAGGTACATTTTGATACTAAGCTTCTTGTTAATCTAACTACCGGGTATGCCATACTAATTTTTTTGTAGTTACGATGTTAATTGATTTTACTTAGGCCTACTAGTTTGACCACCGCATATGTCTGGGCTTGTCTAACCTAAAAGCGAGGTCACACTGGTAACACCCTATAAATCCATAATGCTCTTTACCTACCTTCTGCTCTGTTGTCTGTCTCACGTTCTCGATCATGGATCACTATCATGCAGTACTGTACATCTTCCTTAATATGCTAAGGAGAAACTAAAGGCATGTGTATTTAGACATACTGTAGTTTCATCGGCCCTACTTAATATTGTTACCGGTACTGTATTATTTAAATATTTATTTTACATCAGCCCTTTTTGCACAGGGCTGTATTATTACAGTACATAATGTTATATATTTGTTCTTGTTGCTGATGTAAATGGGGGGGGGGGGGGAGAGGAGAGGAGGAGGAAAGAGATTTAAGGAAAATGGATTGTTTTTCGTGGACAAGCGGACCTGACCCCCCGTGAGAAGGACAGCTCGTGCCAGTGTATTCAAGGACTTACAGGATTGACCAGTTAACTTAGGGTCCGTCCGGCTCTGAGTCCTTTATGCATCTTTTTAGCACTGTACTGTAAGTGTTTTGAGTATATAATTATCCATCCCAGTGTATTATTCCAGTTTGAAGCCCTGGGTTTCTGGACCCCAGGATGGGAGAGAGAGGGCTTTGATATATATACTGTACTGTATATAGGCTAATCAAAGAATTTTGACTAAGGATACAATACGGTTTATTGACAAAAGAATAAATGTGATTATACTGTAATTATGTCTTACTGTAACGTACCTCAATAGGTACTAGTGGGTTTCTTCATATAAAATTATTCTGTGTTGTCGTTTCCTAAGCTGCCTGGCCGAACAGCCCTGAGTCCCTAAAGAAGGCCATGGCCACGATCGGGCTTTCCCACAGGGCTTTCAAGGAGTGTAGAATATGTTGTTGGCGTAAGTGTTTTGTAGAATGCAGTCTTCTATGATGTGTTTAATAGTATGGGGTGCTGGGTTGCATCCTGGGCAGATGTCGACGACGGAGATATCCAGTCTCTTCTGATAGCTCTTCTTCTGTGTTATGTTATACTGTATTGTTTTTTAATCAAAGATGTTAGCTACTATTCTTATTTTCAAGTCAGGCATTTTCTTCTTTTGGACATTTTATAGATAGAATTATAATGGGACTCAAAACATTTCTAGTAGAGGTAGTTGTGAGTGAATATATCTTAAATAATGCTATAGAATTAATTTAGTCCAGTATTGGGAAGGGTAGCAGAATTTGTTTTGTATGGCCTAATTCAAATTTGAGTGAGTGAACTAAACTCCCCTGTTGTTGTCTCCAGCTGGTTGTGTTGCTACATGCACCAGATGAACCCTCTGATCGGCCCAGCTCTACACAACAGAACCATCGTCGCCGTGCAGCGTCTATGGGTGCGTACTGGGGGTTTAGGAGCAGGGTGTCGAACGAAAGCCGAGTCCTGTATATTTAGTCTTTATTATTGTACAGTATATGTAAAGATAACATTACGGTTTCTAGTTATTAAAATTATGTCTTTGGAAGTGATAAAAACCCCAAAACAATGCCATTTCATTTTATATAACTTATGTGTGTGAAATTGTATTTTGTGTTTGTGTGTTGTCCCTATTCTGGCTCTGTCTTGAGTCGGCCACCCCCCAAAATAAAGAAAAAAAGGAAACAAGGGGGAAAAAAATCGGAAAAGTGGGGATTTGGGCCTGAGTATATACAATAGAATAGATTAGTATTCCTTCTCATATTCATTCAAATCTTTAAACAAAATTGCTCCGGTTTGACACCCTGTTTAGGAGGGTCGTCTTTCATTGGTAGATGAGTGAACGAGCGTAAGAGAGGGAGCAAGTGTAGGAGATTGAGCGAGCATGTTGAGTGAGCGAGTAAGCTGAATGCGTCAGTGTGTGTATTAGAGAGTGAGCAAGTACCGTACAGTATGTTGGTTGTGTGTTAGAGAGAATGAGTATGGTATGTTGAGTGTGTGTGTGTGTGAGTGAGTATGTTTAGTGTGTGAGAGATAATGAGTATGATAAGTTTGTGTGAGAGAGAATGAGTATGTTAAAGTGTGTGAGAGTGTATGAGTATGTTGAGTGTGTGTGAGAGAGAATGAGTACCTGTATGTTGAGTGTGTGTGAGAGAGAATGAGTATGTTGAGTGTGTGTGAGAGAGAATGAGTATGTTGAGTGTGTGTGAGAGAGAATGAGTATGTTGAGTGTGTGTGAGAGAGAATGAGTATGTTGAGTGTGTGTGAGAGAGAATGAGTATGTTGAGTGTGTGTGAGAGAGAATGAGTATGTTGAGTGTGTGAGAGAATGAGTATGTTGAGTGTGTGTGAGAGAGAATGAGTATGTTGAGTGTGTGTGAGAGAGAATGAGTATGTTGAGTGTGTGTGAGAGAGAATGAGTATGTTGAGTGTGTGTGAGAGAGAATGAGTATGTTGAGTGTGTGTGAGAGAATGAGTATGTTGAGTGTGTGTGAGAGAGAATGAGTATGTTGAGTGTGTGTGAGAGAGAATGAGTATGTTGAGTGTGTGTGAGAGAGAATGAGTATGTTGAGTGTGTGTGAGAGAGAATGAGTATGTTGAGTGTGTGAGAGATAATCAGTATGTTGAGTGTGTGTGAGAGAATGAGTATGTTGAGTGTGTGAGAGATAATCAGTATGTTGAGTGTGTGAGAGATAATCAGTATGTTGAGTGTGTGTGAGAGAGAATGAGTATGTTGAGTGTATGTGAGAGAGAATAAGTATGTTGAGTGTGTGTGAGAGAGAATGAGTATGTTGAGTGTGTGTGAGAGAGAATGAGTATGTTGAGTGTGTGTGAGAGAGAATGAGTATGTTGAGTGTGTGTGAGAGAGAATGAGTATGTTGAGTGTGTGTGAGAGAGAATGAGTATGTTGAGTGTGTGTGAGAGAGAATGAGTATGTTGAGTGTGTGAGAGATAATCAGTATGTTGAGTGTATGTGAGAGAGAATGAGTATGTTGAGTGTGCGTGAGAGATAATCAGTATGGTAAGTGTGTGTGAGAGGGAATGAGTATGTCAAGTGTGTGTGAGAGGGAATGAGTACCGGTATATTAACCCTCCGGATCTGGGGGGCCTTCATATGAGGCGATCGTCGTGTCCGGGGGTATTCCTGAAAAATGCAGAGGTGGGCGCGCTCCGGTGGGACTGGTAATGCGGCAGCGCTCCGCGCTCATCAGACATAAGGTAATGCGGCAGTGCTCACGCGCTCCTTTTGTCAGCAGATCCGATGCGCTTCCCGCTCCGCGCTCCCAAAAATAGGTATATAAAAAACAAAACAAACAAAACAGCTTCTAGAAGTTATTTAATTATTTACCTTTGTCCTTCACTTTGTCCTTTGTCTTTCACTTCACTAAATTCCTATCTATCTATCTATCTATCTATATGCTCAGGCCCAATCCCCATTTTGGGGGTAGCCGACTCAAAACAGAGCAAGAACAGGGAAAACACAAAAACAACATAAAACAAAAAATAAACACAGATAAAAAACACAAACTCACACACATCCAGGTCACCCAGGAGAAGACCCAGAGACCAGGGTTACCAAGGTCGCTCCAGCACTCCCCCGGCCCCTGACCACCCGGAGAGGTTCCGATCTCGGCAGGCAGACATGCAGCGGAGCCAAAGCCACAAGCCCTCCCACCACACTTCCAGGCACACCCTTCATATTAATCGTCCCCCCGGGCCAGGCGCCTGATGGACTATTATCTAGTCGAACTTGTGCCCGACCCCTTACTCCAAATGACCACGTGTTCACTCAACTATTCACAAGCATTCTCCATTCACTCCTGTCCACCACCACTTCCCCTGCCTGATCTATAGTCATTCCTCTATCATCCAAAGCCTTTCTTACACAGTCTCTCCATCTCAATGGGGGTCTTCCTGCCCTTCTATCTCCCCTTGTACCTGACTCACATATTCTCTTTGTAAGCCTTTCATCTCCCATTCGTTCAACATGACCATACCAGCTCAGCACCCTTCTGTCCACTCTGGCTGACAAATGTTCCTGCTGCCCCACTCTCCTACGTATCTCTTTATTCCTCAATCTGTCTCTACGAGTAACTCCACACATACTCCTCAAGCAGCTCATCTCCATCACATCCAGCCCTCTTTTCTCCTTTTTCTTCAGAGCCCATGTCTCAGCCCCATACATCACTGTTGGCACAACAATTCCTTGATACAGTGCACTTTTTACTTTCACTCCGAGATTTCTCGTCTTCCACATACTTCCCATTGCTCCGAAAACCTTCCTTCCTTCACACACTCTGTTTTACCTCCACTTCCATACCTCCACTCCTGCTTATCGTTCCTCCTAGATATTTAAAACACTCTACTTGTTCCAATTTTCCCCATCCAGCCTCACATCTAGATTCACCCTATGCTCTCCCCTATTACACACCATTACTTTACTTTTATTGACGTTCACCTTCAGTTTCCTCCTTCCACAAACCACACCAAACTCTTTGACTACCCGCTGCAGTTTCTCATCAGAATCCGCCACCAATGCTGTGTCATCAGCGAACAGCAACTGATTCAACTCCCAATCTCTACCATTCTTTCACTAAATTCCAAGAATTCAAAACATTAAAAAAAACTCAAGTCATGGTGTCTTTCTGAAGTTTAACTGTTTAAGTTTCTCACTTTCTCAGTTTCTGTTATTCTTTATGTCATATAAATGAATCAAATGTCAATGATATGATATGATTGATATCATTGCAAATGTCAATGATATGATATGATTGATATCATTGTGAGTTTGTGACATTGTGACTGTCCATTGATATCTATGATATGACATAAAGAATTACAGAAACTGTCCAAACTGAGAAACTAGGTCCGAAACTGCCAGGTCCGACGGTATATAATTTATAATAATTATATATATACGGCAAGGACTAGGGTCTTGTCAGATGTCAGTTGTCACGCCCAGTGCCAGGTCCGTATATAATTATATACTGACTCGCCGAAAAAAAATCGTAGCAGCGAAACGACTGCACCTATGGCTTTCATATTTTTAGTTTTTTACCACATGTACCTTACCCTTCTGCATACCCACCACGGCACCACCACTACCCCAAACCCCTCCTCCCACCCACTCGCTGACTATCGGTCGCCTCAAGGAAAAAAAAATAAAATCTGTGGCGGCGAAACGATTGCACCAATCGGTTCCATATTTGTGTGACAAGTGCCTTACCCTTATGCCTTCCCTCCACCACACCCCCAACTGCCTCCCACAACCCACTTCCAGCGTATCCGTACGAAGAAAAGGAAAACAAATAAAATCTGTGGTGGCGAAACTACTGTACCTCACCAATCGACTTCATATTTGTAACACGAGTCAATTACGCTTCTACCTTCCCCCCACCATCCCCCAAACCACCCTCCCAGCCATACATTCAAGTAACATTCCGATAGTATCGATACCATAAAATGATAAAAGTCTCTGAAGTCTATAGTGTCTTTTGAATATCAGACAGTCAGACAGGCTCGGGCTATACCACTGCCAGACTTACCCTTAGGCCCCTTCGTAAGCCGTAACTTGCCCGTAAGGTTTACTTTGCGTTAGCAAAAGCCAAAAAAAAAAAAAAAATAACAAGTTAACAACTGTAACACTGTCAGTCTGTCACTATCATAGTATCACAGTTCACTAACACCGTGAGTAACACCGTACGAACGATACGATGACTGTACACGATAATGACGTTCTTGTACCTGTTGTTGACAGGAAAAATCGCCTCCGGAGCGCCAGAAAGGAGCGCGAATTTCTAGCTGCGCTCCCCGCCTGCACTCCGATTTCAGAATTTTGCCGCTCCTCTCTCCGCGCTTCTCTATATTGGTAATGCGCACCGGATCGCAGAGCGCCAAATGGCGCGCACCTGCCCACCTCTGGAAAAATGGCTATCTTCATAATTCGATATTTACTGATTGAGACCACCTAGAGCAGTCAACTAAATTGCATAGTGTAGAACCAACCTTCATCTGTAGAATGGCGTTGAATTGACATCGCTACGACAAGTGGTTACCGAGATATGATGATGGGAATGGAGGTAATTTCCCGCGTATTTTCGCCTGTGTCCGAACGCTTCTCCGCGGCCCTGGCTAGCACGCACTAAGTCACTCGTCGCTCCCGTGGCTTTTGTTCCGGTACACGATATTATGTTTGTATGGAGATAATGTGATATTATTGTGTCATTTATTACTTGTTCAACCATTATTTGAGTTATATGAAACTTTATATAACATTTTTGGCGCTTTCACTGTTATTGTAATATTATTGTGGCAATTTTATCCCTATTGTGTTCTTTTATTTAATAATTTTCATTTTAGTAAGCGTTGTTTCCACATAGCGATTTTGATAATTTAATTTGACTTTATATTGTCCTTGTCCCAATTTTGGTTTGTTTAGTTTGCAAGTTTTAAATTTTAATTGTAATACAGTAGTATTGTGTCACTTTCACTTTTATTACTCTTCTTGTTATGAATTATTGTCACTCTCACTGTTATTATTGAGTTATTATTACTTTTTATACATTTTGTGTCACTCACTTACTAGGTTAGAGGCTAGGCTACGCAAGCGTACAGTACCGTACGGTATCGTATTTGACACTTGTAATTATTACATTTGGTTGTTTCTTTCACTTAGACATATTGTTATATTGTTTTTAGTCACTTTCACTTATTACAGGTTTCACTTATAAATACTTATTGAATACCGGGTAGTTACTCTAATACTGTACTGTATATAGTTGTTGTGTCTCTTTCACTTGCACATACAGTATTGTTATATTGTTTTTAGTGTCACTTTCACTTATTACAGGTTTCACTTATAAATACTTATTGAATAGTTACTCTAATATATAGTTGTTGTGTCTCTTTCACTTGCACATACTGTTGTATTGTTTTTAGTGTCACTTTCACATAGTGTTTTATTGTTTTAGTGTCACTTTCACTAGTGTTCTCAGGGTCAGTGCCACTTAGAAGTTTACCAGGATGTGGAAATCATTGTGGCAAGGCGTGATGCACAGTGCTACCTGACATTCCTGGCACTGATACGAGGTTTTGGTGTTTGTCTGGGGTCTTCGGGTGGTGTGGCTGCAGACATGGCACAGTTTCTGGGTCTTGCGAACAGCAGCTACTGGAAGGCCGACGATCCTGTGCTTCTTGTGGTGTTCGGAAGCGTATGTGCGGTCCATGGTGCCAGCTCCTGGCATATGTTGAGCTCGTGGGGAATCCGCAGGCAGGGCATATTCCCCAATGAGATCCAGAATGAGCTGTTTCTGGAATCTCCGAAGGTTGGTGTACTTCCTGGGCATTGTGGGGTTCATCAGCTTGTACAGGTTGTACGAGTTGAGCACAGACACATCCATCATGTGCAGGAAGATCTTCTTATACCACCTGCAGGAGGTCCGCAGGCAGTCGATGAAGCCGACCTGCATGTCTGACTTGTCAACCAGACGCATGTTTATGTTGTAGTCCATAACTGCGTCTGGCTTCATTTCTTACAGTTTTTTACAGTGTATTTACCTATTTGTATTTACCTATTTGTAGTTTACAGGAATTGAGCAGCGCTCGTGTTGTCCTGTCTTAGTTACTTTATAATCAATCCATTTTACTTAGACAAGTATCGTAATGGATATTCCCAGTTCCCAGTATTTTGGACTAACATATAACTTATGTTGCCCTATTTCCATATTTACTTTTATCCAACCTAGATTTGAACATGTTAATGTTCCTCGCTCTCACCACCTCCTCCTCCAAGTTGTTCCAAGTCTCTATACTCCTATATGGGAAGCTGAATTTCTTTGTGTCCTTACGACATCTGCCCTTCCTCAGCTTAAACTCGTGCCCTCTTGTCCTTCCATTATCCCTCACGAATAGATCTTCCCTATCTACTCGTTCCAAACTTTTTACTCCCTTGAACATCGTTATTAAGTCGCCTCGTTCCCTTCTCTCTTTCAAGGTAGGCAGTTGTAGTGTCTTAAGTCTTTCCTCATATGTCAACTCCTTCAATCTTGGGATCATCTTCGTTGCTATCCTTTGGACTTTCTCTAATTTGTTTATATGTTTTTTCAAATGTGGTGACCATATCACTGCTGCATATTCTAATCTTGGTCTTATCATAGTCATTATCAATTTTCTTAACATTTCTTCATCCAAATAGTTAAATGCCACTCTCATATTGGTTATTATTCCATATGCTCCTCCAATGATCATGTTAATATGCTTCTCCGGGGATAGATCATCTTGTATTATCACTCCAAGGTCCTTCTCATGCCGTGTTTTGCCGATTATTTCAGTTCCTAATTTGTACACCCAGCTTGGCCTTATCTCACTTGTTCCCACTTCCAAAACATGACACTTTTCTGCATTGAAACTCATTTTCCAGGTTTGGCTCCATCTGTGCAACTCATCTAGGTCCTTTTGAAGATCCTGACAACTTTCTATACAGGTGACATTCTTCATGATCTTAGCGTCATCCGCAAACATATTCATATGACTATTCAAGTTTTCTGGCATGTCGTTTACATAAAGTAGGAACATTATCGGACCCAACACTGATCCCTGTGGTACTCCGCTCGTCACACTCCTCCACTGTGAATATTCGTCTCGTATCGTGGTCCTCATTTCTCTTCCTATTAAAAAGTTTTCCATCCATTTTAACATCCTACCATGTACACCTCCAACAACCTGCAATTTCCACAATAACCTTTTGTGAGGCACCCTGTCAAAGGCCTTTTTCAGGTCCAGGTAAACACAGTCAACCCATCCCTCTCTCTCCTGTGTAACATCTACAACTCTGCTATAAAAGCTTAATAAATTAGATACACAAGATCTCCCTTCCCTGAATCCAAATTGTTTCTCGCTAAGCACCCCCTGTCCCTCAATGAAGTGTGTCCACTTTTTCCTTATAATTTTCTCACAAATTTTACAAACAATGCTGGTGAGGGACACCGGTCTGTAGTTAAGCGGATTTTCTCTGTCTCCTCCTTTGTAAATTGGTACTATGTTAGCTCTCTTCCATTCCACTGGCAGGTCTCCCTCATTCAGTGAAGATTTGATGATTTCATAGATTGGTTCCACTAACTCTTCCGCACATTCTTTGAGGATCCATCCAGCCACTCCATCTGGTCCCATTGATTTCCTCACGTCCAAATCCTGCATCAATTTCAGCACTTCACTTTTTGTCACTTTCATTTCAGGCATCTGTGGTGTTCTCATTTCTCTATTAGGTTCTATAAACTCCTCCTCTTTTACAAACACTGACTGAAGCTTTTCATTCATAACTTCACACAATTCTTTATCTTTCTCATAGCTGTTTGTTCCAACTCTTAGTCTGACAATACCTTCTTTTGTTTTTATTTTTCCATTTACAAATCTATAAAATAGTTTTGGCTCATTTTTGCACTTCTCTACAATATTCCTTTCATATTTATATTGTTCCTCGCGTCGTATCTTTACGTATTCATTTCTTTTCTCCTTGTACTTATTCCAGTTATTTTCACTATGTCTCTTCCGTGCTATATTCCAGGCTCGGTTTCTTCTATCCTGTGCCTTACTACATCTTATATTAAACCATTCTTTTTCCTTCTTTACCCCGGATTGGAACCTTGGGACATATTTATGTATCCCTTCTTCATATACTTTCAGGAAAAGTCTATATTTGTCTTGAACCATTTCCAGGCTTTCTAGTTCCTTCCAATTTATACTTTGGAAATAATGTTTCAATGATTTAAAATCAGTTTTAGCATAATTGTATCTATTTATTTTATGTCCTTCCTTTCTCTCCTCATTTTTCCCCAAATCCATCTCCATTTCTAATATCTTGTGATCACTTTTTCCCAAGGGACAACGATAATTTATCTTTCTAACATCATGTGGATCACTGGTGAAGACTAGGTCTAGCCTGGATGGTTCATCCTTCCCTCTGATTCGTGTGTTTTCTCTAACATGTTGTGTTAACATGTTTTCTGTTACTAGATTCAATAATTTACTGCCCCAAGATTCATTATTATTTCCCGCATCTAACCCTTCCCAATTGACTTCCTTACAATTGAAATCACCTGTTAATAATAATTTATTTCTCCTATTAAAAAGTATTTTTAGTGCATCTAGAGATTCCGTGATTAGTTGATCATATTTATCCCGCTTCCATGCTCTAGTTTGTGGTGGTATATAAGCCACTGCTATATCAGTTGCTTTGTTGTCCTTGTCTTTTATTGTCACTGCTATAATTTCTGATCTATTATTGCCTAGGTTAATCTCACTTGCTTCTATATTTCTGTCAGTCATTATTAACACTCCACCGCCCACTTTTCCTTCTCTATCTTTTCTCCACACATTGTACCCTTCCCATCCCAACACTCCCAATTCAGTACCACCTCTCAACTTTGTTTCTGCTAAGCACATAATATGTGGTTTATATTTCTCAATATAGTCATTCAATTCTAATTTCTTAGATTGTGTTGAGATTGAGGTGTATGTTGCCTATGTTGTCTAGGCGGGTGAGTGCTTGAGATTGTTGATAATGTGCTTTGTTTGGTTGTTGGTGAAGGGTGCATAATCAGGGTCTGTGGGGAATTGTCATGGAATTGTAATGTTATATTATGTATTATTTCATTATATCTAATTACAGTACATAACAAATGTCAGTTCAATAGCTCAACAAATACGGCGACAAAAGAAAAATAGTCCTATCCCCAGGCCAGATCTGATTCCACAAAACAAGAACAACAACAGTAGCAACAATAACTCCAAAGTTGATCATCCATAGGAGTCCAATATCAAAGCAGACAAAATAATGCACCGTGGCTTATAGAGAGAAACGGTGCCAAGAGATAACAATAAGGTCATTTCAGGTTAGCTTTGCCAGTTAATATAGACGTCTGTGAAGGGGTACTTCACAGACTTCTATGTTATCTGACAAAGCTAACCTGAAATTACCTTATCTTAATGTGAAGGGGTACTTCCATATGGAGCTCAGTGGTCTGGTTAATCTGCTCTACAAAACTAACTGTGAAGGGGTACTGTGATCTTGGGTTCTGTAGTTCCCACTAAAGTTGATCCTTAACACTAATGTGGATGGTTCAAGAGGCAGACAGTGTTCTGAAAAGACCCCTAGATAAGCAGTCTATCTGACTTCTGTCTAGGCATATTATTTTTAGCCGTCTGGCTGGCTCAGTTGATAGCGTGCCTGCTTTCCATCTTACAGGTCTCGCGTTCAATCCCCACTCAGGTTGAAATGTTTTTCTAAGATATAGCCGGCGGTTACCGTCTCCCCATGAGCAAGGGAAATGGGTAATGGTCTCTGGTTGATTAAAGAAGTGTCAAGCGCTTGAGAATCCTCGAAGGAGGAGATACGGGCGCTATATAAGTAACCAGATGATTATTATTATTATTACTGTATTACTATATTATCAGGACATGTTCCGCCTGTTGACCCCTGGTGGTGGAGGTTACGGCCGTGCAGACACAACCTACCAGGATCAAGAACCCTTGGAGCCGCCCAAGAAGAAGCACCGCTACTTGCAGCGTGGCAGCGTTCACGAGTACACTACAGCGCAGGAGTCTGTGTAAACATCAAATTTACTCGAGTGCATTTTCCCACAACTATTTATCCACAACTCTAGTCTGACAGCTTCTGGAATATACTTTTGGAAGAATTCTGTCACTTATTATAATCTACCTCCAGCTTAGTAGCAGATACCATTCCAAAATAGTTTTATGTTGCCACAATGAAATTGTGTTTTCGAAAGTTGCCAGAAAAATCTGTGTTGTATACCCACCTTAAGTCTTCCATGGGGACTAATACCGGTATCACACGAGGGAATTTTCCCTGAAATTTTTCCACAACTCTGATATGGCAGTTTCTGAAATACGCTTCTATGAGAATTATCTACAGTCTAGTTGTCAATACCAGTGTTAAATAGTCTCATATACAGTACAGGTAGTTATCAGAATGAAGTTGCGGATGAAAAGTTGATGATACAAGCTCTTGTGTGATAACCCCTTAACCCGGGAGCTGCGGGAAGACTCTTAAGAGTTCCCCCGGCGGACTGCGGGAAGACTCTCCTGAGTAAGTAAAATTAAAAATCAACTTTTGTCATCGAAAAAAAAAAAAAAAAAAAAATTATTTTTTTATTTTTTTATTTTTGTTTGGCCCCTGGGCCATGCAAAATCTCAGTCCTCTACCTCCCCTCCTTCCCCACTTTCCTCCTATCCCTCAGTTATCACCTATTTTCCCTATTATTCCCTTATTCTGAGGTATATTTTCGTGCTAACATTAGCGAGTTGCAAGCAGGGTGTTGTCATCACTGATAGCAATCGAGTGCAAGAGAGAGAGAGAGAGTATCGATCGACTGTGTCGCAGTGGCCTTGGGGAAAATTGGCGGGAAGGTAGCTTGCCTCACCCATACATTATACAACTCGCGGGCTATATCTCCGATTTTGACCATCCAAACGCTGTTTTCACTCGTTTTATTGTTGTTTCAGGTTAATACCTTTATAATCAACCCATAATAGGCGCATATGGATAATTATTAATGCTATTAATGGTACAATGAATATTTTAGTGACGAAAAACCTCAAATACGTCAGCACAGGGGGAGGTTTTCAATTACCCCCGTGCGCACTTCAGAGGTTAAAGAGAATCCAAACTTGCAGTTGTTTACGGTTTTAATATAACTAATGTACCACGTTCTTCCGCAATAGTTTGAGAGATAAATGTATGCATATTGGTGATGCAATGAGCCTTTATTGCCAATGCAAGCACAAAGTACATTAGTCATATTATATATAAGTCATGAATGAAGACTTAGCTTAGTTTATGATTTTAAGTTTATTGATGTGTTCTCTTTTTAATCCCCTATTTTAAAGAATTATATTTTCCAGGATTTCTCATATTATATATTATGTCATGAATGAAGAGGTAGCTTAGATTTGTTTATGATTTTAAGTTTATTGTTGTGTGCTCTTCTTAACCCTTCAAACTCGGATGGTACACACGTGTACCATTATGTTTTGCCCCCAGGAACCCGGGTGGTACTACATTGTACCAGTGGTTGAAAGCCTGTGAGCTTCGTGTGCGAGGCGTCGGTCCGACGCATGTAAACAACAGCCGGCTGGACCGACGCTCCGCATCTCCGGCCACAAGAAGGAGAGCGTCGCTTGTTCGTGTGTGCCTGTATGTTGTTGTTAAGTATCGAAAAGTGGTGTAAAGTGGCTGTTTTGGCCATAAAGTTATCTCCAATGAAATCATCATCACAGCTCAACCAGTTGACTTAGAGAGCTCTACTTAATGCCATTCTACAGGTAAATAACACAGCTACGCTTGGGGATGCGCGGGAATGCGGGAAGCAGTCTGATTAACGAATATACGGTAGCCTAGCCTAGACGTTTTTCGGCCAAAACAACCGGATTTCGAGGAATATATATATAATACATAGCCGGGGCTGGAGGGTTAATCCCCTATTTTAAAGTATTATATTTTCCAGGTGTTTAACCCTCCAGCCCCGGCTATGTATTATATATATATTCCTCGAAATCCGGGTGTTTTGGCCGAAAAACGTCTAGGCTAGGCTACCGTATATTCGTTAATCAGACTGCTTCCCGCATTCCCGCGCATCCCCAAGCGTAGCTGTGTTATTTACCTGTAGAATGGCATTAAGTAGAGCTCTCTAAGTCAACTGGTTGAGCTGTGATGATGATTTCATTGGAGATAACTTTATGGCCAAAACAGCCACTTTACACTACTTTTCGATACTTAACAACAACACTACAGGCACACAAGAACAAGCGACGCTCTCCTTCTTGTGGCCGGAGATGCGGAGCGTCGGTCCAGCCGGCTGTTGTTTACATGCGTCGGACCGACGCCGCGCACAGCAAGCTCACAGGCTGTGACGTCATGGGTGTTTAACCCGGGAACTGCGGGAAGACTCTTTAGAGTTCGGCCGGCGGACTGCGGGAAGACTCTCTGGAGTAAGTAAAACTAAAAATCAACTTTTTACATCGAAAAAAAAATTATTTTTTTTTTTTTTTTTTTTTTTTTTTTTTTTTTTTTTTTTTTTTTTTTGCCCCTGGGCCATGCAAAATCTCAGTCCTCTACCTCCCCTCCTTCCCCACTTTCCTCCTATTCCTCTGTTATCACCTATTTTCCCTATTATTCCCTTATTCTGAGGTATATTTTCGTGCTAACATTAGCGAGTTGCAAGCAGGGTGTTGTCATCACTGATGGCCATCGAGTGCAAGAGAGAGAGAGAGAGTATCGATCGACTGTGTCTCAGTGGCCTTGGGGGAAATTGGCGGGAAAGGAGTTTGCCTCACCCATAGATTATACAACTCGCGGGCTATATCTCCGATTTTGACCATCCAAACGCTGTTTTCACTCGTTTTATTGTTGTTTCAGGTTAATACCTTTATAATCAACCCATAATAGGCGCATATGGATAATTATTAATGCTATTAATGGTACAATGAATATTTTAGTGACGAAAAACCTCAAATACGTCAGCACAGGGGGAGGTTTTCATTTACCCCCGTGCGCACTTCAGAGGTTAAGGGACCATCCGGGTTTCTGTTACATGCTTTTTTATGGGCGTTCAAGAGCCCATCCGTGGTGAGAGGGTTAAGGATGAGATCTGTGCAGCATGTGAGGAGGTGTGTGGAGTGAGGAGAAGAGGGAGGGGAGTGAAAGGTACAGCATGGTGGACAGAAG